>VACF01001151.1:0-193221 GCA_006891605.1 Pleurozium schreberi
AGGCCTTGAAAATCATATACTGTGAGTCAAAACCTGTGGAATTGATAAATTACTTGAAACCAAAATTGTCACGATTCATTGTGCATAATTTTCTGGCCTCATGGCAAGACTTGCAGTTTAAGGAGCTCTTCACTTTGGTCCCCAATGGTACTCTAATATCTTGTATGGATTTTTCTGAGAACTATTCAATGAAAATTCAAAACGAGGTACAGTCTATGTATTGGCGCACTGAGCAAGTCTCAATTTTGGTGCATATTACTTTTAGGGTTAATCTTGACTGGACCTTCTCTAATGGAGAGCCTTATTTACTAAAAGAAACTCACTATTATGTTTCAGACGACAAGCAACATGACTCACTCTATGTACAGCATTCTTTTATGTTGCATTGGGGTTATCTGATATCGGAGGGATTTCAGCCAAGTTCTCACGTTGTGTGGACTGATGGATGCAGCGGACAATTCAAGTTTGCACGAGCATGGTACTTCATCAGTAGATTCCCTAGTTTGACAATGTCAAACGAGTTGCCTGAAGGCTGCCAAATGTGGTGGAACTATTTTGCATTTGGGCATGGTAAAGGGGAAGTAGATGGGGCTGGGGCTCTTTTAAAATGTGAATTGTTCAAAGAGCAGATGAAGCCAAATGGTCAGAAGTTGCAAAATGCTTCTGAGGTGGTTCGATTTTTGCAGGAGGAGAGTAACAAGTAGCATGCAGGGCGAGATGGTGAACGGAGGAGGATCACTAAATTTTTTTGGGAGATCAAAGAAGGTGCTATAAACAGGGTTGAAAAGTTGGAGGCTGAAACTATTTGCGGGAGCAGGGGCATGCATCAGTGTTGTTCCTTGTCTTGCAGGGATCCTACTTTGGTTTAGTTCCGGCAGCTCACTTGCTTTTGTGTTGATTGTCTTGATCCGAATTCTGGATTTGCTTGTGCGCAGCAGTCCCATGTTCCTGGCTAGACGCTGCGAAGGATATGCCCGAAGTCAAGGAGCAATGGACGTCTGATATCTGCAGAGGATGTGGACAACACCGAAGCTGAACCAGGGCCAGACAGTACTGGAGACTTGGTGTGAGTTGGTTACAACATTGCCGTAAGGGTAGACAGCAAGAACGACGAAACTTTCTGGGTGATGCTGGTGACGAAGGGGTCGCACGTGAACAGGGCAGGCTTCACAGATGATTTTGGAAATTCTTTTGTGCCTGGTGAATTGTTAGTTCAGGGCTACTGGTATGAGAGATACCAACGGAATAGTAGAACTTATCTATTGAGGGATGACCGACCATTTGCTTATGTTCATAGCCATGCCATACTCCTTTCAGATTTTAGCATGCCTCCCACAGCCCATTTTGTGAAGGGAAGTCAAGCTAGTTATGAGCTACGGGTGAATATTTTAGATTCTATAACAGATTCCCTTTTGGATGTTGAGAGAAGAGTCTCTTAGACTTAGAACCGCATGCTCATCATGGAGATGCTACCTCCACTCTATGTATTTTTTGGGGGGGTAATTGAAGCAAGCATGATATCATATATTAAGATATTGGGCACGTTTTGCATCCTTGTGTCTCTCTTTGATCCAATCAAAACCTGTAATTGAACATTGAAGGGTGAGTACTTGAGCATGAGAAGTTCCAGTAGGCGCAACATCTTGAGTATAATGAGAGCCATGATGCAAGCTGCCAAAAATTGAGCACATACACTTTGGTTGCCCATGGACTGAATGGAAGTTCTGCATCTCGGGGTATGCCCTGTGAAGGTAATAATCGCATACAGTGAATGAGACATTCATATCTCGCAGTAACTTGAATTGTGCCTTAGGTGCAGGAATTGACTGAAACTGACTAGTCCATTCCTTTGCTCATAATCTGAGGAACAGTGAAAATCCTGTACTTAGTAACTTATCCAGACGTCCTGATAAGGTAGGAGGTTGTTCGTTACAATGCGTAGTCAAAAATTGTTCATTTTGGATTTCAATATTGCAAGAAATTCAGACGTGGAAAGCCAAGAGACATACAGTAAACTGTAACTGCTTTTTATCATTTTGTTTGATCTCTGCAGTTGAATTCGTAGTGATTCGCTCACTGTTGAAAGTATTCTTTCATCTTGGGTGTAAATTCGGAATATTTTATTCCACAGTCAGGTGGCTTGGTCCCTTTTCACATGTACTTTAAAAAATATTTTATTTTCACATTATGAATATTCTATTCTTGTGCAAGTTCAATCAAGCAAACCAAATTTAGGTTTGAAGAAGGCAAAGTTTTAATTTTGGTGAATTGTTTCGTTTAGGATTCAACTTAGTCTCGTGGGATAAACCCAATTATATGTATTTCAAATATATATACAATTAATATGTGCCACTTCTATGTATCAATTATATGTATTTAATTTATTGCCTATGTAAATGTGAAAACATCAATGTAACTTGTCTTATGAGCACTCTATAATTGCCAGTGTAAGTTAGAACTGACTATCTATTTTATCATGTTGTTTCTTTAACATGGAACCACCTGTAATTAGATGCGACCTTTCCACTTATCCCATATTGTTTGCTACTGAGTGATAGAGTTCCTACAAAGGAGTCCTAAGAGACTCATCACATAACCTTGGGGACCAACGGGGCCGGCTTCCCTCGCTAAATTAGTAAGGGGGTTGGCTCCTTGGTCTCCAAGACCCCCCCCCTTCTTTTGTTGGAATTTCATTTGATTGTATATATCCCCTTCTTTTGTTGGAAATTCATTTGATTGTATATATTATTTTTGGTGCAACCTCCATGGAATTGGAATTCTATTTTGAAGTGACCCTTATTTTACCATTTCACTTGGCTAATGAAACGAAGAAGCTTCTAAATGCGTTCTTTCTCTACTACTTCTRAGAATTATGTATTCGTTTTATAAAACAAAAAACGAAACAAGTATCGAATTCTTTTAAATGAACCATGGCTACATAGTACATATATTGCTCTCATGGTATTTCAATTGAGATAAAAATTGAAAGCCATTTTGGAACAAATTTTAAATCACGTATATATTAAGTTCGGAGTATTTTTAATTTTTGTGGGTAAACGTCGATTGTAGTCATGCTAATTGAGCAACAATTGGTCTAGGAAAGATCATGTAGGCTACACTCCAGAGCCCGTAAATGTAACCCAAAATCATTTCCGGGGGCCCAACATGAGAGCTTATTCATCTCACTTCAAATGTAACACATGTATGCCATGCCAGTGGTTAAAAACAATATGATGAATGAGAATAAAGCTAATCATCATTTGTAAGTATTCCCTAGAACTTGAAATTTTAAGGATTTGTCATGAACCTTCACAAATCAGAAATAGGGATTTATTGGTGCAACTAATTTATGTGCTAAATTTATGTTCAATGCTAAATTTATGTTCAAAGTAAAAAATGAAGCTAGACTTAAATTCATTCAAGATTTGAACATTTGATTGCCACCCTACTTTAGAAGTTATGCAACTTCTGTTCTAGGGAATGGAATGAAATGCCATCCAGGTTATTGAAAAGAACAAATCATGGATTAAACAATGTTTGGAACCTAAATTACAGGTGTAATAGATACTTGTGAAGCTATAGAGGAAGCAATGTACAAATTATAAAAACACATACATGTACAAGTGAAGGATTGTATGGCACTGTTTTCCAAGCCCCTTCCCGTGAAGGGTTCAAATTCAATTAATCATGATGATTATTGTGTTTCCTTAGACAGGCTAGTCAATGAAGCGTATAAAAAAAAATCCGTATGTAATAGTAAAAGATTATATATATATATATATATATTAAGCAGCACAACCATCTAAGCAACCCGACCATATTAAGCAGCACAACCATCTAAGCAATACGACCCTATTAAGCAGCACAACCATCTAAGCAATACGACCCTATTAAGCAACAGAACCATCTAAGCAACAACTAAGCAATAACCTCAAAGACTAAGCAGCAACTAAGCAATAATTTTTCAGCACCAACCTCAAAGACTAAGCAATAAGCACTTCACATGAAGCAATAATCACCTACCTACAAGCACTAAGGATCATGTGTTCATTTCAAAGCATCGAGTTTCTAATTAGCAACAAAGTTCCTATCAAACCGGTCTAAGTACTTGGTGAGAAGCACTGAAACAACAAAGTTCCTATCAAACCAGTGTAAGTACTCGGTGAGAAACACTGAAGCACTACGCCTGTCTTACTTGAAGCCCTTATCAGAAATTGAAGCAAATTGAAGGACCGAAATTCCAAATAAGGAGTAGCAAAGCATGACAAAGAAATTTGAGACTTACAATTAAGCACTGGAAGACTGCCCTCCTCTCTCAGAGATTGCTTCAGCTCTGCGTGCTTTGCTGGTAATTCCAACCTGCCGTTCTCATCTTCAAACCCAGCGTACGCACCTCTGAATCCAAAATTCTGCCACCAATGTGGGTGGAAAACCTCTGAACACCTGGTGCATCTATTCTCTACTTTGGCAAGTGCTGATGCACAAAAAATGTGATAGATGTGCCTACATGAAGCAATGACAATATCATAGTATGAGTAACTTCTATTGCAAAACACAGAGGGATGTAGGTGTAAGGTAGGAGAGTCAAAATCAAGGTCGTTTGCCATTGCTGGATGGAACGCTGGCTTCGGCCACAATGACAAACCACTCTCTTTTTTCATCTCGACACATTGCTCCTCAACATCAGCACTATGTCGCTTCATCTCACAAATCTCCCTCCTCAAAACCTGAAGATTCAATTCTGCCTTTAATTGCTCAATTTCTAAGTCTTGATACAAGTCCTCGCCTTTCATTGCTCTCTCTCGACTGACCTCTGCCACAGACTGACAAACATCCAATTTCTTCTCAAGAGCATCTTTATTATCCCTAAGGACTCCTAAGTTTTTTTGAAACTGTTCATGCTCAGCAGCACTTACCGAAATGCCGATAGCCTGCCCACAAACCTCCCGAAGCAACAATCAGCTAAACCCTAATACCTAAAGCCAGCTCCTGAACCCCCCGAAGCAACAATCACCTAAACCCTAATACCCTAAAGCCTGCTCACAAACCCCTTGAAGACCCCTTGAAGCAACTATCCCCTAAACCCTAATACCTAAAGCCAGCTCCTGAACCCCCCGAAGCAACAATCACCTAAACCCTAATACCCTAAAGCAATTGTGGACTTCAAACAATGAATATACCTTGCTCAACATAGACATGGAAAAACAAAACAAGTGAATCTGAAAACCGTACCTGCATTTCGTGTTCAAGTACCGCCTTTGCAGCTCCTGCTAACTGTGCTTCTAGTTCAAGTACCTTATCTCCATCTTCCTTTGCTGTACTCCGACAATCATCCATGTTAAACTTTAACCCAACCAACTTCTCAGAAATCTTCTTGTACTCTCCCTTCACAAATGACACTTTACTGGTGGCAATTAGAAGAAGCTCGCTCTCTGTTTCAGCAACATCCTGAACTTGTTCTATATCACAAGGCGATACCCCGTAAGGACAAAGCTTGCTCACGGTATCACAAGACCGAGCGCTCCCTGCCGAACCCTTGCCTCCCTCGGTTTTCACCATCGACTGGAAGCTAAGTCCGCCTCGTTGGGAGGTGCATCCACTCCCACTGAACCCTACTGCCGTAGCATCCTCACTGGCAGGATTCGAGAGCCGAAGCAACAGCCGCTGCGCTCGATCGGCTTTCTCCAAAGCAATTGTTCGGGCTGCTAATGCCCAATTCACTTTCCTCTTCTTCAGATTTGCAATGTAGCCCTTCACCAGCCACCCCGCGAATTCATTTTTTGTAACCGATTGAGAGCCATAAATTTTTGAGTACAGCTCCATGAGGTCCTTTCTTGCATCGGGGTTCAAAAACGTATTGGTCGTGCGCAATTTTGAGCACTTTCCAAACAAATCCTCCACACCCGCCTCCGTGATGAAGGCAATATCAGCAACACACTTAGGGTTCAGTCCCACGCCCACTAACCCCCTCTTTTCCTGAAAGAAACATTTTGTCTGTGCGTTGTAAAACGCAATCTCCTCTTCGCATTTTGGTATGCTAACATCAGACTTATTGCTGCCAAGCTTCCTCTCAGAATCCTTTCCTAAACTCTCTCAGCGCAAGTGGTTCTCTTCCTTGCCGAAACTCTCCCTACGTGCCTTAATCTCTTCCATCATGGCAGTTTGGAAACGTAAGGGAACTCCACAAACCAACGCAATGCCACAACAATTCCTCACAATCCCTCACAATCCAAAGACACCGCAATTTCACAAATCTCCGAAGGCCAACATCAAACATTCAAAATACGACAGCGTCAAAACCAAGCGAGAGAGACAGAAAACCACGCAAGAGCGACAAAGGCCAGGACGACACGACTTGAGAGAGACGACGCATAGTGGGAACGGGTTCAAAAACTGCCGTTCAATTCCATTGGACTCGGTGTCAGGTGTCTTAAACCGGACCCTTTTCCCAATCTGTCCATTAAGCTGCCTTTCAAACAAGCCATTAAATTTCCAATTAAGCACTAAATCATTTGTCCAAGGAAGCCAATTAACGTCTACGAGTGGCTCCTTTTAGTGTCCTTGCACCCAATGCCGCTTAGGGGAGTCTCTATTGTTTAAACTTCTTGTATTTATCTTGAAGTACTAACTTGTTTTTGTGTATTCTTATCATTGTACTAACACTTATAGTTTGTACTAACACTTATTTTTTTGTGTTCAAGTATTCCCTTGTCCCATTTGGAACGGTGAAGCTCTAACTTTGTGAGGAATAATTTTAGAGGTTATTTTTTTCCATGTACAAACTCACGGTGGAGCTTTGAACCTGTGAAGTATTGGAATTGTAGAATTTTGTGTGGTTTTAGAACTCATAGCGGAGCTTTGAACCCGTGAGATTTAAGGTAGTTCCAAAATTTGTGAAATTCCCATCCATAGTGGAACTTTGCTCCTAGTATCAAAATTTGATAACATCTGAGTGTCAAAAAAAACAAAACACCCTTTATAGTTTTTTTCTTATAGTTGTTATTTCGGTTAGTTGTTTGTTTATTTGTTTTAAAAAAAAAATTTATTTTTATTTTTTTATTTTAAAACCCCTGAGGTCATTAAATCCCCTGGGGGGGAAAAAACCTCAGGGGCGGCAAAAACCCCTGGATGCCCGGCCAGGGGCTCCTCCGCCTGCTGCAAGGGCTCCCCACCAGGTCGCGGGCTCCCCCCGCCTGCTACAGGGGCTCCACGCCAGGCTGCAGGCTCCCCCGCCAACCTCCGCCTTCTGCCAGGGGCTTGATTACCCTGGTAGCTTGGCCAGAGGTCGGAGGCTTCAACTTTAAAAAAAAAAATTCACAACAAGTGATCGTTTTTTTTAAAAAAGTTTAGTTTCCTATAAAAGTTATAGAATAGATCTAGTAGAGACTACAAGAAAGCAAGAAGGGGAAGGAGAAAAGTTCTACACATCAACATTTTAAACGCTCAAATGCCTCGCGCATCAACTAGAACCAACTTAGAGAATGAGAATGATGAGATTTGATAGAAAGAAGAAGAATTAATAAGAAGAAGTAGGAAGCTACACAAGAAACTCTTTAGAAAAAAAACTAAAGATCATTGGATGAAGTATTAGTGGCAAAATAGTCAACCAAGACTATAGAATAAGCGTTAGAAATTCTCAAGCATTCAAAGTCTATGGTTAGAAAATTCAGAATAGGATAGAATAGTCTTCAAAGAGGTGGAAAGGGAAGATTAGAAAGATAAAGAATTAGTTGACTTTGGCTTAGCTAAAAGTTGTAAAAAAAAAATACCAAAACTTATAATATAAAATGGCGCAAGCGGAGGATTTTGAGGAGACTCAAAGGTACCACTATGATGAGCCATACCCCGAGGTATAATCCTAAACTTCTTCTTTTGTTTTATTTTTATGTTTAATTAGCAAGTTAAGGAAAGCCGAAACTTAGAGGTATGTAAAAATAATAAAACTTAGAGTTAGGATAAATTTGAATTTAGAATCTCATAGCATAAGTTTAGGGGTTTTCAAAAATATAAAATTCATAAAAAATCCAACTTAAAACAAGAAAGATATTAATAAATGAAGTTTTGAACTTAGAATGGATAAAACTTAGGAAATTTCATCCATAGGAACCAAAAACCAAGAATTTAAGTAGAATTAAAAATTTAAAGTTTATGGGTAAAAAAGAAAGTGAATTCTAAATTATAGATTAGGGTAAAACTACGGATGGAGTTTGAAGGGCCGATTAACGGTCAAACTTCATCCATCAATAACTTTGTGTGAAGAGGTCCGATTTCTAAGTGTAATATCAATTTAGAAATCTAAAAATAGTAGCTCCAAGAAGAAAATAAATAATTACTAAATATAATAAATTAACCATGGTTGTCCCAACACTTGTTTATTTATATATAAAAGTATCATGTAGTGTGCTTATTAAATAGATCTAAGTTCTATACAAAGATCCACTGCTTGGAAGGCATAGTGGACAAATGCTTTTACACCTAATTCCAACAAACATCCACATTAAGCAAGAACCTGGTTGTATTTGGTTTATTGCTAGGGGTGGGTAGATAAACACTCACATTTGGGTGCATCTGCCGAGAGATTGTTTATAAAAACTTTTTGTAGTTGAATTAATTTGTTTGAGAATCGTGAAGGAGGCTGGTTCGAATTCTGACGGTGATTCGGAAGGAGATTATGTGAAAAACATGCAGCACCACATTCGGAAGGAGATTATGTAGCATGCGCAAATACCTATCAGGGTATTCCCCTCAAACACTATCGGGACGATGAAATTGGCTACAGCGATGACAAAGACAATGCAATTCTTCCCTTAGAAGATTTACTGCTTGGACCAAATGCTCTTGACGTGTCTTTTGAGTATTGGTCACAGTCAGCTCAGCAATATTTACTAGCTTCAAATCAGCATACGCCATCTATAGCGGAGGCTAAGGCAAAAGGGCTGTTTGAAATTTCTCGAGTAGAATTCATAGAGTGCTTGCTGTTTTATTGGAAGGTAGTCCTGGCCACTTGAAACTTTGAAAATATCTATGTTAAGGAATGTTTCGAAGCCAAGTACCCTTCCCACAGTGTTGACGAACCATTACTAGTCTTACCGCACATAGATATTTGCTATTCACCCCCGTCACTTTTGTTTGATGGGTGTTGTATCGATTCGAGACACCATACATCTCCAACATACAGACGATTGAAAATCCCTACATGAAACTACAGCACTTCCGCGCTTGGCACAACTGCATCAGCCATTTGACTCTAGAATGATGTAAGGGTATTTCTACGAGATGGATACCTGCTAGACTTTCTATCGAGTATCAATTACGATACATCACAGAGTATCGTGGAGCGTGTGAACTGTATCAAGACGCCAAGGATCATCGGGTGTCGCTATTCACATCCCCGAATCTAGAACACCTGTATCATTCGCGGTTTGATCCCCTCTTCTATCAATATCAGTGTCGGAAGAAGAGAACACATGATGATCGTATCAAGAACGCCACGTTTTTTACAAACGAGGTTTTGTAGGACCAACACCGATACGATCACGAGCACATCGAAAGCGAACAAGAACCCTACTTTTATGAGTATCGACTTAGTACAGCAGAGATCTGTAATACTTTGATCTGCGTTGATCATGTTATATTATCACCAATAGAGTGATAGCTCTAGATATCTTACCTTAGAGAGTTGTATTGGATTTGCTTATGTATATATACATATGTGTGGATTTGTGTGATATTGGCTTGTAAATGCCACCCAAACCTACTAATACGCCTAAATCTAAGAGAGTATTGAGATCTAAAATACGAAGAGGGAGTTATTCTAAACCACATCCAATCTTTGGAATGAAGAACCAACTCCCCTGAACCTTTTATATAAAGGTTCAGTTCCCTTGTACCTCTTCACGGAGAAATGGACTTCGGCCGGGATGCTGCACTTAGACTGGCAATATCGCCGGCACCAGATGATGCTCCACCCGAAGCAGCTTTAAATCAAGCCATCGATCGTATGATGTTACCTAGGGGTTTACCAATCCTAGTACCCCAAGGATTGCGGAAAATATCAGTTCCCCACAACCTTCCTTGCTTTTTTAGGTCTCAAGACAACGATCTAGCAGCCCAAGTAAAAAAGTTTGAAGAAATTCTTATCTCTAATCTAGTAACTGACCATGGGTACTATCTAATTTGGTTTCCTAACACTTTGATAGGAACCGCTTATTCGTGGTATCTTTCACATGAAGGAGGATTCTTTACCACCTGGCTACGGTTGCAGGCAGCCTTCTTACGGTATTTCCGACCGGAAACTGGACAACAACAAGTTTTAACAGCATTGACCAGCATTTAAAGAGGATCAATAGAAAATATCACCTCCTATGTCCGCCGCTTTAACATGGTTTGTACCCGATACGTTGAAAATTTGTTAAATAACGGGACCATACACCATTACTTCATACAGGGCGTCGACTCATCTTCGACCATTCGAGAAATCATTTCCAGAAGACCGGCAACCTTGGAAGATGCAATCCAACTCTGGAAATCGAACAGATCGATAAAGAAAACGAGCGTATGGTAAAAAGGGTAGAGGAACCTATACCTGCTTTCATTCTTGTTCATCTTCAATCGTCTAATTCAATGACTAATCAACATTCTTCTCCTAAAGGGACACCTGTACCATTAGCAATAATGAACCAATGCTCATGTTAACAGCACCAACCACTGAAATTGACCAATTCCGTATAAAAATAAAACAAGCTACTAACAAAATGACTAGGTTGGTACAAAAGCTGACAGAGTAGATGGCAGGCCTAGTACAAATCCAAAACCATCAAACAACTCCACAAACCTATCATGAATCAGGATCACATTCTTCTAGAGTTTGGTGTAACAATTGTGGACAACCTAACCACACACCTACATTTTGCCCACTTTTAAAAGACAACACTCAACAAAGGGCAAGAGGTACGCCACAGTAACAACCCTATCGGCATCCAAAAGCTCCAAACCAGGTAAGGCCTCCAAACACTTTTGATAGATCAACAAATCCACCTTGTCTTACTTGTAAAGGTAGACATGCTCTTAGTCAATGTTGGGTTGAAAACAACGTAATTTGTGAGCGTTGCGGGGATCATCATCCCACTAATCGATGTAGAGTTCCTGATAAAGTCATATCGTTAGATCCACCTCCTGGAAACTATCTTAAACAAGCTTAGGACTCAGGAAAACCAGAGAGGTGTACAATTTACAGAACCAAGAGAAATGTCTGGTCCACCAAATACGTATTACGACCATGTTAACCATAGACAAACTCAGAATCCGCCTGTTGCTTTACAAACAGCTCAAGGTATTATTTCTTTATCATCTACACAGAGTACACAAGATGCTAGACTCGTAGATAGTAGTGTTATTGGAAATACTAATGTCCAAAATTCTATGCTAGTACAAGTCAAGTTTTCGGAAGACGAAAAAATCCAAACATCTTTACCTATATTTGTAATTACTAGAGGAGGTGCACAAACTAGTCCCCTTTTTGTACCTCAACATGATGAGAAAGAATCCGAAGAACTTAGTTCACATACTAGTGAGCACTTGTCCTCGTCTGATGAATCACCTCACTTCTCTAACCTYCAAGAAACCCTGGTTTATTACCAGAGGTGAGAAGATAAACACTCACAGTCGCCCTAGGGGCGCGTCCGGGTCTCTAGGCGCGTGTGGGTCCACGTGGTGACTGCGGGTGCGGGTCTGCAGAGGCGACCGTGGGTACGGGTTCTTGTCGACTTTGTTTTGCAGGATACGGGTACAGATGTTATGTAAGTTGCAGGTCGTGAATAGGTCGCAAGATGCGGGGATGTTCTCAAGCCATTTAATTAGTTAGGGTTTAGTTAGTTTTATATTTATTTTTGTTTAAAAAATGTCTAAGAAAACATGTTCCGAAAAATTTATGTGAGAGGCATTAGATTTTAGTAAAAATGACGATAGTATTTGTAGTTCTTTAAATTTAATGCAAAATGAAGTAAAATCTGCTTTTAATGATATTTCTTCATTAATTGAAAAAAATAATGAATTAGAATTAAAATTAAAGAAAATTGAATTATATGAATCCTATTTCCGTGATGCAGTAACAAGTGGATTAATATATGGTTTAAAATTACATGAGGAAAAAACCTCTTTAATTATGAATAAAAAATTGAAAGAAATTGAAGATTTATAAAATCAACTTAAAATTACTACAAATGAACTACATGAAGAAAAAGAAAACTCCAAGAAGGCAAAAGATGTTTTTCTTTTTCTTGCATATTTCAAAGTTCTGAATTTCTTTTAACATTATAAAAAAATATAACTAATTTTTTGATTGTTTTTTTTAGGAATTTTCTTCCCTAAAAAAGATCATTCAAAAAAATGCTTCTGAGTTGTTATCGACGGTAGTGGAATAGCAATATGACTAGAGTTCAAATTTTTGGGTGAATTCGGCATCATGGAGAACTGGTGCCTGTTGATGATCACACCGACGTTAGATGCGAACAGAGATTTTCCTACTTTGCATTTTTGAATTTTTCACGCATTCAATTTCAAAGCCCAACCACTTTAGGAATCCACTGGGAGGTTGTTTCATTATAATTTGATCACATTGAATTTATCTTGCAACTGATTGCTTTGCGCGTCTGGCCAAGCGCTTTCACCATCGCTTAAAAGAGTTAAAGCTCACTTTGCCTCCTGTACCTGCATACATTACAATCCAAAAGAGAGTTAAAACAATATTTGAGGTCTAAGCATTCAAACACTAGTAGAAAAAAAAGGCTCTCAATTACTGGTGTTTATGACTCTGTAACCAGTAATTTCAGTATCTCAAGTCTGCACTTAATTTTGAATTGCACCGATTTGGCGAGACCTTACCTAACTCTAGAAGAGTCGAAACTAGTCTTATCAAGAAACTGACTTGTTGATGTATCATCCCTCCAAATCTCAGCTCTTTTCACCTTGATGTCCTCTTAATCTTGCTAGTCAAAGTGTCAATCTTGCTTGACATTGGCAACAGACCTCTTTTTACTACAATAACTGCCAAATCATCATTCTTGCTCCAAACAAGGAGTACATAGGCTTCTTGAAAATCTAGATCAACGTTCTACCACCTCTCAAAAATTCATTTCCATTCCGAATACGGTCTTCTTGATCTTGCCCGTCAAAGTTGACCACCTTACTTGATGTTGGTAATAGCCCCATTTTCAACTAAATTCGTCTCCAAATCTTCATGCTTGCTCTAAACAAGGTGATAGTAGGATTGTTGAAAAGCTAGCTCCAATGCGCTTGAGACCACCAAGTTTCATTCTCAAATTCTCTGAAATCTTTCAGATCTTCCTTTCAAAGTTGATTGCAAGGGCCATTAGATACTTCAGCTGCAAAGTTTAAGGGTCTCTCGTATGCTGCTAGGCCGATCTTCACACCAAATAGTGGAGATGTTATACAGGAAATATTTGCTTTGCGTATCGGTGTGCGCTAATTTTGCACCCGTACTTGAGACTAGCCGTATTATAGGTCAATGATAAGCTCAATCCCTGTTGCGATCAATTGCCACTATAAACTCATGAGTACGTGAGTGAATGATTATGCCAATAGTGTCAGAATATACAGCAAAATTGGTAAGAAATGAATGGATGTATATCTTCGCGTATAAATGTACCGTGCATTCAGTTGAAGCAAGTATTTTTATCGAGGATTGAAGGTCTTCAGTAACCTGAATGCAGATTTTAGTGAATGTTTAGGTGTGTCAGATGGTGAATGTAGACTTCAATTTCCATGTATACACTAAGCTTTCTCAATGACGACGTTGAGGACCCCATCTTATAGAAGTATTGAATCAATATCGAAGCATGTCAAGCACAAGCCTCATGTTAGTAGCTGCACAAGATTTTCTTTCCATGGAAAAGGACACATGCACATATCAAACAAAGGAGACTTCAGACAAAAGCACACTATTATAACAAGAAGCTGACGTCTTGAACCTGAAATTCCATTTTATAAAGTACATGTATTTTAACTGTAGACAGAAATCTTCAATAGATTCGGTCGAACACTTAAACCGAAATTACGAATTTCAAGTTGTAATCTTTCTGTGCACGGATTTCAAGTAATGTGTGCTCTTGTTATTTAGTGAAATCGATTCATCAAGATTCTCTCATAAGGCTCATATGTGGAAGATTCTCCAAATCCCGGTAATTCAAGGAGATGGCATAATTCGAATCTCCTATTATAAATGTGCAAAGTAAGAATATGAGCTTGCACACATTTTGTGGGATTCCATGAGATGTTCCACAAAAAGTCTCGGTTTTTTCTGATCATCTAAAGTTCTTTTTCCGAGCGGTCAACCGCTAAAATCAACAATGGTAAATTCCTAGAAATTACTTAGGTGGCGGTAAAATCTCACTAAAAATTAGAATAGCTTTCTCTATGTTAATAAGGAACTCCAACAAGTTTCAAGCTTTTTCGATAACCAGAAGACACCGAATTGGCGAGATCCCTCGACTTCTAGTGAAATTAAAAATTTACGGTGGAGTTGACTGGCGTAACGGGGGCATACAATATCGGAATGAGGTCAAAACTAGGTCTTTTCTTACTTCCTTACACCGATTTAAAAGCCTAGGCTAGTTACTTTTTATAGAAAAGTCAACCTCCAAAAGTTGTATTTTTACCCCTTTTGGTAGTTTAATTGGCGCTAGGATTTGATGAGTTTTTGACGTATGAAAAAGGGTGAGGTTCTCTATTTAACTAAAAATGGACTTTTTAAGCCAATGGCGCAATCCATTTGCGATTTGGAGCATTTATCCAAAAGTTAGAAGTTAGGACCAGTTTAGAAGTCGAAAACCAGGGATGAGGATGAAAATTCTAAGTGATAGGATTACCTTAGGAAAAAGAAGAGGAGGAGAGTGCCCTTGGAAATGTATATAAGGGCATCCATTCTCTTCTCAAAACACCCCTTGTAACTATATTTTGGCACTTGTACAATTATACTCCGTTGGGTCTGGACTTTGGCCGAGTTTGAGCCAAATCGCTTAAACAGTTCTTTTAGGAGCCTTTCATGCTCTATTGTTGTTATTTTTGAAGCTTTCTTTGAAGGACATTGGGGTCCTTTCAAAGCTTTGCTATTGTATGCAATCATTGCAAGTTTTTTGCAACTAAATTGTTGAATTTTTTATTGAATTGTTATTGTCTTGTATTAATCCTAGAGCCATTCTCCACCATACCTTAGCAATGCCGCTTTGGAGAACCTCTAGAGTTGATTTTTGAAGTGATGTTTTATACTAACTGATGATTTTGGAGTTATTTTGTCTATTGCACTAATCCTAGAGATTAGTCCTCTCCGTACCTTGGCAATGCCGCTTTTGGAGTCCTCTATTTTACGTTTGTGAGTTCCAAACTACTAAGTGGGAAATTTTTTAATTGAGAAATCCCCTAGAGTTGGGCTTGGTTGTACTAACTTGTATATAAAATTGTTTTCTGAACTAATAAGTGCTTGTACTAACCTCCTTGTTCTAGCTTGTATTCTGGGTGAGTTTGACAAGTGAAATTGTTGGTGTTGTATTGTCCCTATTTTTCTTTGTCTCATACGGGACGGCAAAGCTTTAAAATTCCCCCTTCTTTTGATCATTTGTAAATAGTTAGGCTTGTGGATCTTAGTTTGGTTAAGTTGCTAGTAGTTTGTCTTTAGGGCCGAGACCAAGGGTGTAGTCAAACCGCTAAGAAGAAGGTTCAATCCAAATAGAAGTTCAGAATCTCATTGTAGAGGTCAAGAGCTTTCCAAAAACATAAAATACAAAGAAACCGTAGCTAAAATGAGTAAGATATAGGCGGATGAAGTTTCAAACACTAATTAGTCCTCAAAACTTCATTCATGCATAATTTCTACTAGGAAAGTCCGATTTGCAAGTTCCGCATTAACTTAGAAAGCTGGTTTTAGCTTCTTCAAGGAAAACATATTAAAAATCTAAAAATAGTAAGCTGTCAAAAGTCTAACCGAGAGTTAAGGCATTTTGATAGGAAAATTAAAAAGAAAGAATGATAGATTAGGGAGGTGTGATTAACAAGGAGAAGTGCAAAACAAAGTTTTATCTCACTGTAAGCACTAGATTTCATCTTAGGCGCTCATTTCATACTTTATATTATACTTTAGCATTTTAGACATGAATTCAAGGGCAAATTTGACATTTATAGGTCTTATGAGTAATAGATAAGTGGTAGTCCTAAAAGTTAAATGTGACCTTGAGCCAAATATTTGTAATTTTATAAAAAAATATTTATATGGAGTAGAAGATTAGGGATAGAATTTGTAGCTTAAGAACCTTTGGTAAAGAATTATATATAAAGAGAGATATATATATGTAGTCCAAAAGTTCTTACAACTTGTTGACAAGAGAGAAGGCCTAAGAAAGAGAGTCCTAAAAAAGCCTTATAACTTGTTTACAAGAGAGAAGGCCTAGAAAAGAGAGTCCTAGAAAAGTCTTACAATTTATTGACAAGAGAGAAGGCCCAGGGAAGAAAGTCCTAGAAAAGTCTTATGACTTGTTGACAAGAGAGAAGGCCTAGAGAAGAAAGTCCTAGAAAAGTCTTACAACTTGTTGACAAGAAAGAAGGCCTAAGGAAGAGAGTCTTACAAAAGTCTTACAACTTGTTGACAAGAGAGAAGGCCTAGGGAAGAGAGTCCTTAAAAAGTCTTACAACTTGTTGACAAGAGATAAAGCCTAGGGAAGAGAGTCTTACCAAAGTCTTACAACTTGTTGACAAGAGAGAGGGCATAAGGAAGACAGTCTTACAAAAGTCTTACAACTTGTTGACAAGAGAGAGGGCCTAGGGAAGACAGTCTTACAAAAGTTACAACTTGTTGACAAGAGAAAAGGCCTAGGGAAGAGAGTCCTAGAAAAGTCTTACAACTTGTTGAAAAAAAAGATGTGATGTGTAAGGACAAGAGGAAGATCAACAACCAAAGGACAAGAGGAGGATCAACAACCAAAAGACAAGATGAAGCTCAAAAAGCTATAAATTGGAATCTTGAAGGCAAAACAACTTACAACTTAGAAAACTTACAACTTATTCCTAAACCACTTCCAACTTGTTACTCAACACTTGCATCCTTACTTAGTATTTTTGTATTCCATGCTTTTCATTTCTTTCTCTCTTGAGGTTAAGGAGTTAGTTAATCAAAGATAGTTGAGAGTTGAGCATGTGCTCAACATAGTCATAGTTCTCCCATCTATAGGAGGTTAGACACTTTAGAGTTGACTAAAACACTTTCATAGAGCATCTGTACCTTCTTGTTGGCTTTCTATCAAGCTTTATTTTGTAGTAATTGGGATTGTGAGTAGAAAGTTGTGGCCGTTTAAGTGAACAAAGCTTAGCTGCCTTGAGTTTTCAAGATCTGAACCTTTGAAGGTTCATAACTTTGTGAGAAAGAACACAATTTATGCGAAATAACTTGGAGAGTTTGCTCACATGTTTGTGCATCCAAATCATGTTGTTTGACTTCATTTGGACTTTATAGATAGAAGTTACAACTGTAGAAGTACAGAGAGGTCTGAAGCAGAATCGTGAGGCAAGTTGTAGAACTTTTAGCCTCGGGTTTGTAGTCATATCTTTTAGGCAGTAAAAGATATTGGTATAAATTTTTTTGGAGTGAGTAGCTTTTGTTGTTAGAAATCCATAGAGCTAAGATACTCCTTATTTGAAGCTCGAACAAGAACGTGGTGGTGATTACAATGGCAGAAGGTCTGCTTGCAATGCATGTGCCATTGATATGAGTCCTTACTCCTTCTCATTCTTGTATTTTCCCCTGTTGAGCATCCATTCTTGACTTTTCTTTAAAGAAGATATATATATATATATAAATAAAAACAAAAACAAACAATATAGACATAAACTTATATTTTATCATTGATAAAAAGATGGTCCGCTTGGAAGGTAATTTATTATATTCTATTTTTATTATTATTTTTGAACTCCTTAATCTTTCTCTTATATGTTAAAATTGCACATATGAAAACTTCATAAGGAACTTGTATGTTAATCTAACTTGAACTTTTAAATCAGTTAAGGGGAGAATTTGGGTTGACACTTAGCATTCTTTCAACTCTTCTAGCTTAGACTAAATTTGAGTTCAAAAATTCAATAGGAAAGCTAGTTATGAAGTGAAGACCAAGTTGTTAGATTCTTATAGATGAAGTTGAAGAAAATAAAATCTCAAGTATCTAGAACAACCAATTAGAATTGAAATAAGGAAAGTTAGAAGAAGATAGCAAAAGTCAATTATTATTCGAAAAGCCAATCACTTATTATATCCAAGTGGCAACCTTTGATTACAATAATAGAGTTCAAATAGTATAGAAGTAAGATAAAAGAGTAGAAGGAAAAAGAAGAAGTGTAGAACGAGGTTGCAACTTCTAACAAATTCTTGTTTTTAAGCGGTGAGCACAATTAGCCAAAAGGCAAAAACATGGCAAATGAGGTGGAAGGTGGAGCTCTTTATAACAACGTTTAAGATGATCATCAAAACGAGGTAAGTTCCTAAGAAACCCAACTCTTATAAATTTCCAAATATAGGTGTTCAAAACATAGCAACCGAACTAGGAATTCAAGTTAGTACATCAAGACAAATCTAATTGTTAAATTTAGATTCAGAATCTTGTAGAGTTAGTTTAGAGGTTTCCAAAAACATATTATACTTAGAATTTCGACTTAAAACAAGTAAGATAATAGCGGATGAAGTTTAGTAGTAAATGTGGATGAAACTCTAGGAATAGTATCCAACTAAGACCAAACTTTATAATTAGGTAGGAACAATTATCTTAAGACCACCCTCCAGATCTCGAGTTCTTTCAAATTAGGGAGGACACTTAAAACCGTGAATGAAGTTTGGATGAACCAATTAGCGGTTCAACTTCATCCGCTCATGACTTTTGATAGGAATGTCTGATTAAGTCGAATTTTATAGTTTTGAAAAGAGAGAATAATCCTCTACAAGATAGAGTACTTAATTTTAATCTGACTTAGCTTCAACAAAACAACTTCAGCGGCTCGATTGTAAAAGTTAATCATGTGATATCTTGCATTTTGAAGTATGTTTGATTAGGTTTTTGCATGCTTTACATGTACTTAGGAGTTGGAAAGATCCATTGCTTGTAAGGCACAATGGATCAACGTTAGAACACCCATAGGATAAAACGAACACAAAGAACCTAGTTGTGCTTGATGATTTACCACAGGTAAGTAAAAAAGGGCTCACAAACCCTTACTAGGAAAGACCAACTAGCACAAGAAGAAACCTCGCAGTGAAATCTCCGACCCAAATGTCGGCTACCGAACTTGAGTGTACTCTTTATGATATGATCTTAAAAGCTCGTTTTGCAAATGGGTATGGATTCATATAAACCTTAGTTACACAATACAATGAAATTCATAGTGATTGCCTATTTTCATTGTTAAGTTTCATCTCATGTGTGATGACAAACTTACTGTTTTTATGTTAAGTATTTGGATTAGGAATTTTGCAACTGTTTTTTTTAGAAGCTTCCTATTAATTGGCCTACATGGACTACTATCTCGCTATGAGAGATGCTGTACACCCTTCCACTGATTGTATTTTTGAAAAAGAAGATTGACAAATTGATCAAAATCTTTTATAGTGCCTTGGATGTTGAAAAATCAGGTGAAGGGTATAAGCGTCAAGGGTGCAGCGCCAAAGTAGGAGGGTTCACGTTAAAAATATTTGCCACTGCTGCTGGATGGAGCGCTGGCTTAGGCCACAAGGACATGCCACTTTCTTTTTCCATCTGGACACATTGCTCCTTTACAGCGGTTGCATATCTCTTCATGTCCACAGTCTCCTTGAGAATTTCAAGATCTGATTCTGCTCTCATCTGCTTGTCTTTGATATCTTGGTATAAGTCCTCCCCCTTCATAGCCCTCTGTCGGCTAGACTTGGCCACAAATCGAACTACGTCCAACTTCCTTTCAAGTGAAAGATTTTTATTCTGTAAGATCGCCAAGTTTTTTTTGAGCTGATCATAGTCAGCACCCTCAACACCTCCGACGGAAATGCTAGCTGCCTGTAGAAAATAAAAGGTTTGTGAGTGTAAAGGAAAGTCGTGCACCCACACTGTGAATGGTGAAATCACCCTAAACCAACATCCCTTACCCTGAATTCACCCTAAACAGTCGACATAAGCATAGGACAGAGAAGTAAAGCGATCGAACCCTAAATTGTACTTGCAGCTCCAGTTCGACAATTGCCTTGGCAGCTCGTTTGAATTCTGATTGCAATTGCAGGACCTTTTCTTCATCTTCCTTTGCTGTAATTCGCCGATCATCCATACTAAACTTAAATCCAACAAGTCTGTCTCCAAATTTCCTGCACTCATTATCTATAAATCTGACTTTGCTCATGGCAATCATTTTTGGTGATTCAAACATGAGAGAACAAGAATTAAAGTCTGAAATTAACTCTAAGTCTATTTGCAAATAATGGGAGGAAGTTTCAATTTGGAGCTTTAGTGGAATCTTGGTCAAAAAAACTTGAGTTGAGAGTGTTTGTGATAGACATAAGTACTACAAACCATTTTGAGCTAATTGATAAACTTCTAGAAAAAGATTCCGCTCAGCCACAAAATTGGGCAATTTGTTAGAATTTAATAAGAAACTTCATGAGACAAAGCAACATCGCCACCAATCATCAAAGGGAGATGCTGCTATCACAAAATCACGCGAAGAGCGCAACAGCGAAATCGCCTCGTGGAGACTCCCTCATAAGGAAATGATTCCTCCCCGGTAGAATTAATTTGATAGATGATTATATTTTATCATATTTAGAAAGTGTGAGTTTGACATGGGATTTTGCACTTAGGCTTTGAAAGCTTTCTAGAATCCTCCTAAAAGTTTTGTAATTTTCTGAATTATGAAAGATGACTCCTTGGGAAGTCAACTACGTTTACCAACATTTGGAAATTTGTAGAAATTACCCAAATGTTGATAAAATTCCAATAGAAATTAGGATAATTAGGTTTATCGCAAATAAGAGCCCATCCAAGTTCATGGCATTCTAACATTGAGAGGTACCCAAATCAACAATGGCAACTACTTTTAACGAAATTTACAAAATTGGAATGAGTTGACTGGCGTATAAAGTGCATCAAGTGAATTTGGATTATTTTTTTACTATTCTGTACCTTTCTAACAACCCTAATTATCTGGTCAAAACTTTTAGGAAAATTAGTTTTCAAAAGTTAAAATTTTCTAACTTTTAACCAGATTTGAAATTATTGATTTTCAAGCGCGATTTGGTTCCAAGAGAATGGGTAAGGGGGACTTCTAGTCTAATTTGGGTTTTCTGAACACAATGGCGCAATCCATTTTCCTATTGGAGCCTTTTTCCTAAAGTTAAAAATGGGACAATAGTTAGGTAGATTTTTATGGGTTAAATTGGATTTTCCTATTTAGATAGTTTTAGGTCATTTGAGGGGCGAGGAGGCCTTATGCAAGTATGAAAGGCCTCTCCCACCCTTCAATTTTCAACCCTTTTCCTTGCATTTTGTATTTGTGCCAAAYRCGGCTACGTTGTTGAAATATTGGCAATTTACCAAAAATCTTGTTTTTATTGCATTTGGAGCATTTTTGCTCTTGGATTTTTGAAGTCTTCTTGTATGTTTAAGCAAGACTCAAAGGACATGGATACCCTTTGCTCTAGATTGTGTTGTGGGACAATTTTAGAGTTTATTGCGCTAATTATTGTGTGGTCTTTTGTTGATTTAAGTTTTTGGTACTAATCCTAGAGATATTCAAGCCAAATTCTGGTGATGCCGTTAGCTTGAATACCTTAGTGCTTGCTTGATTGTATTTAAATTGGAATCTAACTACTATATAACCATTCCAGTTTGAGCTTATTGTGTAGGATTTCACACGATATTGTAGTATTTCCCTCTAGAGCCTTGACAATTGGAATATGTGGTCCGTGTGTGGTTAATAGTCTTCTAGAGAAACCTTAAGTTGGATTTAACTAAAGGTTATGAAGAGTCCATGTATAACTAAACTCTAATGTTTTGTTGTTAAAAATTTGCTCATTTTTGTGTCCTTTAGTATGTTCACATATATGTTCAAATATGTTTGAATATCTATGTTCAAATATCTATCTTCAATAGACTCTTGATTCACACTGGTCAAAAAATGACCAGAGTTACTCTTTTTCTTCTTCAATATCTAGACCTATGGTTGTTCAGTTCTTCTATGGAGATTTTTCTTGTAGCAAAAAATAGTTATTGAAATTTTTTCTGTATTGAAACAAATGAGAAAAATAGGGAGAGAAATTGAAATTTTATTTTTGACAATGTGTGAATTTGTTATGAACATTTGAAGAGTGATGCCCAATTGGCCTAAAATAGTCTTTAGACCACACCAAAACTAGTAAAACGTGTATTTAAAATAGTCATGTTATTTACTTTGAGCCATCGCAATATTTCCTAAACATGGCCACAACATGAAGGCCTAGAAAAGTCAATTCCCCTATTAAAGTTAAACTCCAAATGTTGAAGTTAGTTCCTATTGGAGTCACTAATCATTCCATCTCCATCATGGAAGACATTGATTGTAGCCACCAACTCAATCTAAAATAACCAAAATCTCATTTATTGAAAAAAATCCATCATGGTATGATTCAAGGCTATGACAATTCATACTAGAGGTGTCTACAATTTTAGCTCATGATAAGATTGATTACTAAGCTTGAACAACAGTTTTAACCCCTAAAGGACCAAAGCCTTTTTTTTGCAAAAAAAAACTCAAAACTATCATTTTTATAGCAAGAGTAAATAAATTTGAAAATTTGTTTTCTTTCTCATCTAACCATATGATCTTACACCTAACTCGTATAATAATATGTGGTAAAAATTTCAAAATTTTTGACTGAACAAATTGCAAGATATCTGCGTTTAAAGTGAAAAAAACAAGTTTTTCAGCACACCGCGGGACTAGATTATTTGACTTTGAACCTTCTTAACTTTATTTTTTGCACTACAGAGTTTTGAGCTTTAAATATTTATGGTGGAGAATTGAGTTAAGAGTCTAGGAAAAAAAAAAGTAAAAAATAAAAATTTTAGTCTTTAAAATGTTTTTAAATAGAAGTAGGTACAAGATAGAAGAAAAATCTAAATTATTAAGATTGTTCTAGCAAACAAATTAAACAATCTGGAACTTTTATTTTTGAAAAATTGTAAAAATTGCATTCAAAACGAATACTACAAATTATTTTTTCAAAAAGATGCTTAGATTGCCCTAAAAACAAGATTGTCCATAACTTTCTCATAACAAATCCAAATATGGATATGGACTTGGAATTGAATCCTTAGACAAATTGATTTAATCCTTGTATTGTGAGTAAAATGAAGTGTTGGAAAAATTAGGAAAAAATAGTGAGAGCTTTTGGTGGTTGTAATTGAGTTCATTAACAAATTGCCTTGGAATTGTGCGCAAAGAGGACAAATTGAAATTGAAGGCCATATTCATTAAATTGAGACTTTTTGCAGATTTTAGAGGCAAATTTGGGAAGGCTCATTCTGCGATTTCAGAGGCGAATTCCCTGGCAGAATTCGGTCGATGATTCAACAGGCCAATTCCGCATAAACCTCCCCATATTTTAATGTAAGAGAGTAGGCTCTACAGGGCCGATTATGCCTGGGCTCGCGCAGCCTGGGCTTGCCTAGGCACACTTCCTAGGGCATAATTGTCCTTGTAGGGCCTATTCTCTATTACAAAACATTCTCTCGACAAGTGCACAACAAGTTCCAAATTGAGAATTCAGTCCCAAAATTGAGGTCCCTAGGGTTGGAAGGGAAGTCTCAAGTATTGACAATAAGGCTTTTAAAGCCGCCAGTTAGAGCAACCCCACTAATGAGTTCCCTATCCCTAAAGATTTAGGGAGAGGACCTCAAATGGAAACAGAGATGGTCAACCTTCACTCCACGGTCATTGCAAGAAAGACCAACCGGTTTTTGTAGCGTTTTGCACAGTACTCATGATTTTTCGGGAGTACCGTATAACTAGAAAAAAAATTAGAATTTAAGAAAAAAAATGTTTAATGCATATTCCTTCAAGAAGAAGGTACCCTAGGAAGGAAAAGTATAGAAAAATTCTCTAAGTAGGAGAACTAGAAAAGTGAAAAATCTCATGAAAATAAGTACTTTAATGTCATAATTTTTAAAAATAGGAAAAACAATTTTTAAGAAAATCTAAAAATTGGAAATTTGGGAAGACTTCATGGTGAAGAGATTTCACTAAAAGAATGATCTTAAAACCATCTTGTTTGTTCAGAAGTGCGGGCGCAAGGGAGCCTTGTTTGCACCAATGTAGAGGAAATAAAATAATGTTTTTTTAAATTACCTTTGGTAGATACATGCATGCCTAGTGTGTGAATAGACCATAGAAATTTTGTCTCTAGATCATCAATTTTGGATACTCCCCAGTACTAAAAAAACCTAAATCGCAAAGTGTGACAAATTAGCTAAATCAAAATTTAAATATAAAATGATTTTTCAAAATTTTTGAAAAATAAGGGATTTGATTGCTATCAAGTTAGACATCTCCAATAAAAATTTCAAGTTGATTGGATTCATGCTCCAAAAGTTATAGCACATGACAACTTCATCATTGCAAGTGTCTTTGAATTCATCCTTCAAGGCAAGTTGGTTATATGATTAAAAAATTTCAAATCATTTGGAATTGTACAACATGTAGGAAAAAAATGGTAAGTAGAAAAAAGTAGAGAATGATTCAAAATACTAAATTGTTAACAATTTATTTATGAAATTGAAAATTGCCAATCCCAATGGTTGAAATGTTTTAATAAACAATCCACACCCGATATTTTGATTTTTTTTCAAAATTATTGAAAAATGAGTTAAGTAAAGGACTTCGAAGTTTATTTTAGCGTAGAGATTCCATGATTGCCCACAAACAAAAACTCTTCATAACTTTTGACTTGTTGATCAAAATGGAGTAATTCAAAGCTTCTCATGTACATATAGTTGTAGATAATCATTTTTAAATTTTTATTTCTGAAAAAAGTCATTTTTTTAGACCTGCCCAGGCTGCCCGCCGACCACTGAAAATCACATATCATGCAATAACTTTTTACCAGTGTAGTCAAATGTTATGAAAATTGTTGGGCCTTAAAGCTACTCCTCGGACACATGTTATGTAAAAATTTCAAAGAAAAATAATGAAAACTCTATTTGTAGTGAACTGCCCAAAATCGCTATGTTGCCAAAAAACATAGTTTGGTCCTTTAGGGGTTAATAATTTTTCCTTTTAGATCAAAATCCACTAATAGATTAGAATAAACAATTCATTTATTTCATTAATCACAAATCTTTTGGGAATACCTAAAGGATATTCCGTCTTGTCATCTTCTAGAAAATCTTATTAAGAATCCAAAACAATTTTTCATTTGAAATATCATTTATCTTTYAGTGAAATAACGATGGATGAAGTTTAGAATCCATTAGGATGAACTTTTCCAAAATTAACTAAAAATAGAAAATAATTTAGAATTTAAAAATACACTTAATTAGAAGGTCAAGGATAAAATTTGGACCAAAATTGACCTAATTTGCTATCAACAGATGAAATTATCGAGACTTATTGAGGATTAGTTTTCATCCTTTGATAGCWTTGAAGGGAATTTTWAAATTTGACCTATTTTATCGTTTCAAAAACTCAATAGTAAAATCTAAAAATAGGATTAGAGAAAATTTGATCAACAATCATAAATTCTAAAATTAAATAGTTAATACAGATAACCTAAATGTACTAACTTTAAACAATATTTAGTGTTTTTYAAGACTTCTTAGAAACAAATTACATCATTTGAGTGTCCATTGCTTGGAAGGCGCTTATTTTGACCATCCTAACATTTCTTACTTTAAATTGCCATTGAAAAACCTGTGTGTGAGGTTCTCGCTCAGGGATGGAGTTAGAATTACCCACATTGTGGTAATTCAATGAAAAATTGCGACCTCATCCATGGCCTAATACAAACCTACGTATGGGCAGGGAGGGACGAACTCAAGGAGTTTGTACAGCAAGAATCCAATGGAATGCTTGTATTTTGCTTCTATCAGAAGGTGGGGTGAAGCTTATAGCTTATAGATCCATAATTACAAACCCAATTGCTTCTAGCTAAGATGGTTGTTAGGGAGCTTTCTCCTAGTAACAAGCCTTGGAAAATCTTGATTTGCTATAAGATTTACATAAGTTGATATGTAGGGGATTCTAAGTGGCATGAGTCTCCCAATTGGCTATTTTATAGCAGGGGAGTACGTAAGAATAATCATTTTTTTGCCTACAGAAGCATGCTTCAAAGCCTTCATAGCAGTCATAGGGGCTAGTTGTCCATCTTGGAACCCCCAGAAAATGGATGACATACACCAATAACCTTTCTTTGTCAACCCTATGATATTAGAAGATGATAACACGCCTCTAGCATGGGTAATAATTATGGTCTACACGGCTACACCTATGGGCTTGGGAGGGCATCATAAAAATCACAGATGTATGAGACAAGGACAACGAGGATTGTCTCTCATCTAGACAAATTCAAGAACTATTATCCAAGAAAGGTGCGTGACTGAAAAGGGGAGCAAAAGAAGACTCAAATTATTATTGCACATTCCGTGGGGTCTACACAGACGTAGCAAAAATTGAAACCAAGGAGAATGAATTTTTGAACCCAAGACTAGTTACTTCTATCATATTTCACACCAAAATGTGCCATAAGCATCAATATCAAGATTTCCTTGGAATTGTAACAGAGGAGTTCTCATAGAGCCGGGAGTCACAGTTTTGCCTCAAATGGACTTTAAAACTAYCAAAGTTGATTTATGGGATGCAAAGGCTAGGTGTTTTTTAGAATGTAATCCTAAAGAAGAGCCAAAATATCCTAACATAATATAGGCCCTTAAAGGACAAACCATTAAAAACCTCATCTAGGATCCAGGAAAATGAAGGTGGAGAAAACTAGTAAGCATGAAAAAGGTTCCATTTTTTTCATACTTATCCAAAARGGGATACAAGTTACAYAGATTCAAAATGGTAGGRAAGCAACMAACTGAARTCAGAGTACTYAARGACAAGCAAYAGATTAAAAAGGCCTTCCAGTTRATGTGGCATAACTCAAGACCTARAATACAAGAAACATTCAYCTAGCAGATTGTCAATAAGGGTAGTGTCAYTGAGAAATAGCTAAGTCGGAGAATYCCATTTGCATTCATTAGTTGTTCAATGTACTTGTGTTCAAAAGAAACTATCAACATTATTTTTGAGGACTATTGATACGCAYGACRCCTCGGAGTTATGGATGAGGGTTAACAACTTCGTAATTAGTGTTCAAGCTCCAACTTTTCAGAACATCTTTTTAATGTGACGAAGGATGCYCCCCCCCCCCACCTCCCCGCCTCATTGAGTTTCACAGCAAATCATTGGAAAGCTATGAACACAAGCACTATAAGAAACCCGCGTTTTAGTTGATGTGGACAAATTTTATCAGACGGGTTTTTGTGGACATTGAAGGTGATGTATTGTGTTTTTATGTCACCATGGATATTACATTAAATGTTTTTGATGACATAAAAACACGATACGTCCCCTTCGATGTCCACAAAAATCCGTCTGATAAAATTTGTCCACATCAACTAAAATGCGGGTTTCTTATAGTGAAGAAAGTTAGGATACCAAGCAATACAAGGTTCTAAGCTATGAGCCCAAAGGTATGGCAAGATAAAGGTTGTTGTGAAGGTGTGATGTCTCTCACGGTGAATATGAATCTTTGGAGGGCTATGATTTTGTGAGACTTTGTCCAAATGGAACAAATGAGAAGTTCATCACCATCTACTAATTATGCAAATATCCAAAATGGGTTCGCATGTGAGATTTGGAGCTCAAACCGCAAATTTATGCCGTTTGAAAGGTTCGGAGTCCAAACAGAAAACGTAACTTGGAGATTTCGAGTGGTTTTCCAAAACCCATGTGAGTTTGGAAGCTTTCTTTGATTCACAAGGGAAAATTCTACCAAATACTACAAAAAGTATTATAAGAGGGGTTGGTCTCCATCTTCCCTCCTTCTCGGAGACATGGTGACTCTCACTGATTCATGGTTGGTGAGGTTGGTTATGCAAGCTCACCACTTCTTCCAAGGCACCATGGGACACTTGTGTGGGTGTCTTGTTACACTAGCTGAGTGAATTCTTGCTTCTTCCTAAGCCACTTTCAAGGTGTCTCAAGTTGTGAGTCCTGAACTCCTGATGAATAATGAAGTGAAAGTAACAAGTATACAATGGGATTAATATGGAGTGGGATGACATTCAAAGGCAATTAGCACTAGTAGGAAGTAGTGCCTCCACCAGGTGCTTGGACATCAATGGAAGTTGTGCCCCATGAAACCAAGTGGTATGTTAGTTGTTATGTATGGAGTACGTGCTAGTAATTCCGGGACTAGGACTTAGTAGTTAGTAGAGTTAGTTGAAAAGGGGGACTAATGTTGTGGATGTGTAGCATATGCAGTATTAGTTAGTTGCAACCCCATAGATGCTAGAATTGAAGCATGGTRAACCCATTATATTGTGCATGACTATTAAAGGCTAGTTGGAGCTATAAGGTGTTATTAGGGCCTCAACATTATAACAAATTGGAGACTAGACGCAAATGTTAACCCCATATTTAATTGCTTTTGACAAGTTTTTTTGTTGAATTAATACCAGGGTGATTGCAAGAAACACTTTTGTCCCCTTAGCCTCAAACACGTGGTTTTTTGCTCATAACTTTTGTGTTGTATGTCCATATTACTTGAAATTTGAATTAAATATATATGTGGTGGTTTAGATATTGTGTAATTTTTTGGGTTTTTTCAAAATTATTTTACTATTTTATTGTGGTAAAAGTTTCATGCCAATTTAAGTTATTTTGAATGTTTGGGAGCAATCCAAAGTTCAAAATCCAATAATTTATGCAATTTAGTGAACTTTGGTGGCTCATAACTTCTTCATATATTATCCTTTTTCAATAATTTTTAGTGTAAAAGTTGAGCTTACTAATCTAGTTTGTGTGGTTAAAATTTTAGATTCATTTAAGACGTCATGAGTGACGTCTAAAACATTTTAGTAGACGGAGGTTCAGCCACAGATGTGATTTTTTGTTATTTTTTTCACTGTTTTTTGACATTTCAAATCCATTTTGCAGACACAATGAGTCATTTTCATGATATTTTTTTTCACCAAAGTATTTATATTTTGGTTTTGAATCACTTTGTAGTTCAATTTTTTTTCATTTGAGTCGGTTTAGAGATCACCTCCAAATGTGTTTTTAAGAAAATTTCAGCATCTTTTTTCAACACTAAAACATTATAATCTATACGGTCAAATGACCCCAAATTTTTTCCACACCATCTACAACATGCACACTACAATAATGTATGGTTGAGATCTTCAATATTGAGTTTTTGACTTTTAACACTTGCAAAGGGAGGATGCTTTTAACCATGGTTGGACCTTGGGCGATGAGGAGTTAATGACATGTAAATTTATAAAGCTTGAAAAGTAAGGATGCTTGTAGACACGTTTGGGCCTTGGGTGGTGAGGGGTTAAGCAAGTAGCTAGCTCAAGTCTTGGAATTGAGGCCGCTACACTCCTCCAATCTCAACTTGAAGTAGTATAATTCCATCCCCCATAAACCATGCATGGCTTTAATATMAAAAAAATTCAACAGTTTCAAGCATTTTTAACCAACATAATAGGGAGATAGATTCTGGTAAAATTAAACATATTACAAGAGACCTCCCTATCATTCATGAAAAATCTGTCCTAAAATCACAAATCCCCTTGTACAGTACATTACCTACTTATAAAGGAGCTGATGGAACCTATGAATGAACCTCAGAGCTTTTCAATAGTTAGAACGAAAGGAACGGAATGCCTCCCCAGGCTACAGTCGTTTCTCATTCAATGAATACTAGATACAGTACATGAATTACACCACCATGGATGCAACGTTCCTGTAAGTCAGGGAAACTAAAGTGGAAGCCAGATTACGAGCAGCAATCCTCGTACGCCTATCTCATCGCTACTTGCAAGTAGCAAGCAAATCTCGGTTCCTTATTSTAAAGTTTTGCTTGTGCGTTTTATCTGAGGGGTTTAGCACCCCGCTCTGTCGCGTGCGACATTCACAGCAATTAAATCTCGGACAATCAATCATACGCTAGTACGCAGATGAGTCCAAGGATTCGATTCACCGCGGCAACTAGAGAGCGCGTGAATCTCTACATATGTCAGTATCCCTGTCCTCAACCCCCGGCTGGAAGAAATGTCATTTTCTTTAGGAAACTACTAATTTATTGATAATCACAATTCGAATTGTGGTTAAGTACGCCAYCTTGGGCAGAAAGAATTTGTAGTTTCGAATCTATATAATAGTATAATGGGTGTCAGAGATCGACTCGCAACGCGACATCGATCGACTCAAGGCACGAGAATCAAGTCGCGTGACGCTAGTTGCGAGATAAACTTGTGGCAAACTACGAAGCTTCCATTGCATCCGGCTGCGACTTGGCATTACGCATCCGCGACTCTCACCGTGGCCGCGACGATGCCGATCGATCGAGGCGCAAGCTGCGTCCACGACCCGGAATGGGATTGCGCTCCACTAATACGGACCCAATTCTAGTAAGAATATGTGCACATTAATCCACAGTTTTTTCAGTTTCAAATGGGACGAAATTATAATATAATTGTCGGTGAAAGTGTGCACAGGATATGTCGATCACAAGTGTGAGCTAGCTACAGTAGACAGCTACACTGAATAGGGGGTATTAAGGGGACCCACAATAATTAATTGACATTTCACACTATATAGGTATCTACTTTTGTTGTACATCAACAGTGAGTGAAGTCTCTGTGGGCTGCGCATCGGGAACTAACACCCCATTACATTAGTACTAATGTTGTACTGTTTCAATGGGTTCACAGTCCAACTTTGAAAATGTACAGTTGTAGTACAGCATCAATACTAATACATACAAATAGAATGCCTCCCTTGGAAAAACCATTACATTAGTACTAATATTGTATTACAACAGTACATTTTCAAAGTTGGACTATGAATCCATTAAAACAATATTATTTCAATGGGGGGTACTTTCCTGATGAGTGTACATCTTCTTTCGAACATCTACAGTTTCCTTCATTCAGTCCCCTGAATTGTTTGGTCCCCATAATACCCCTATTCAGTGTAGTAGTAGGTGCTTAGTGTAGACTACAACACGATTTTTATCAGGAATTATGTCGACGTTCTAATATTAAATAATKGGGTCTGCTTGCTACTTGATGTCATGCATGATGATGATATTCACAGATAAAGTTTATTGATCTGTACTCTCTTGCAACTGTGGTTCTCAAATTTCCGGGTTACAGTTTGCCAACAGAGAAAATGTAATTTGTGCCCTAGGGTTTAGTAGGGATCAGGTCTCTGATGACCGCTTTAAATTTCTCTGAATGATCCCCGTTCCAAGGTTAGTGCAAAATCATCTGGGAAGCTCCTGATTACTCTCGAAGGGGCATTCAAACAAAGGATCATATATAATGTGGACCCTGTAAACCTAAGTGGACTCCCGGCCGTTCTAATCCAGTTGCACTGTTGCAGTGGCTCTCCTCTTTCACAATTATCTCACTAATATTTGAAGTTAATAATTAGTGCACAATTGCACATGCATCCACTTCGAATTATTGTTGATCAGATGCTAGTACTATATCTATATATCGATAAATATATTATCTAGTCAGTATGATCGATGATGTTAACCCTTGAAGGATGCGGAGGACGTTTATTGTCCTTTGGATGACAAAAAACTCATCTGCTCAGTGGATACTCGCCAATTTTCATCCGTTCTTCTTGCGAAAGTGACCACACATACGTCAATCATCATGGGAAGTCAAATTTAGTGTCTCTAATTGCTTCCATATTTTCAAGTAGCCCTAATTTTATGAAGATAGTAAAGATTTTCACATGAAAGTGTTTTGTGCCACGTTGCCCTTCTCGCAATTTTTGAATGGGTAGCATCAGGGATTGGTTTGTACAATTTTTCCAAAGCTAATCATGTGCGTGAACAGTGTTTTTCTCCTCAGTCAAGCACTAAATATTGGACCCCGCCTTTCCCCACGGCCATAGGTCCGTCCTTTAAGGGTTAAACACGGTAAGTTAGGTTACTTAATTTCTGGAGTTCCTTCTTTGCCATAGGCGAGCAAGCAGGTTGGTCACGACACGCGCTCCCGGAAACTGTCCCCAATTTCAATTGGACCCCGGCGTGCTTGTTTGAATGGACTTTCAAAAGCCCACACTCCGCTCCTGAAGTTGCAGATTAATCCGCCCGTGGCCAGGTACAATTCTATGCAAGGTAGGTGAAAATCTGGACAAGTGGACTGAATACCACTCCTGCACGCTACTTACCCGTTGATTATTTTAACCCTTACTAGTGTGCCCGGTGCAGTTTAATTTGCCACAGCCAAAAAAAAATGAAGAAAAAATCATTTTTTAATTGTTGCATTTGTAATAAAATATTTATATCTTCTATGGACAAAGGAATGGAAGGGCTTTAAGTTGCGGTATGATTGTGTGAGAGGTTGTGTTTAAGATATGAATTGGAAAGTTTTATATTCAAAGGAGCGCAAGCCTCTAAGGGCTTTGTTTCATGGCGTTTGGACATGCCATGTGAAATTTACGGATTTTTGAAAATAAAATAATTCTTGAATTTGCAAAACCTTTTGAAATTCAATAACTTGCACAATGCACTAGGGTGATTGTAAGAAACACTTGTCCTTTTTTTTGTCCCTTGCCCTTGGACAGGTGTTCTTTTGCTCATAACTTTTGCATTTTTTGTTCATTTAGGATGAAACTTAAAATGAAGGTACATGTGGTAGTTGCAGACATTGTGTAATTTTTTCAAATTTAAAAAAATTAATTTACTATTTTTAATCTGCCCCCAATTGGGTATCTACCTCGGCCATTTTGGGGGGTTTTAGTCCTATTTTTGACCCAAAAATGTAAATTAGAAGACACAAATTAGATATGTTGGAGGTCTATTAATATTGAAAGGACTCATAATGAGTTTTTATGAAAATAGAAATATGTCGATTGCACATATGGGGTCAAAGTGACCTTCCTTTGCGCAAAGGCTATGAATAGGGAAAAAATTTCCTACATGATTTTTTTAGTGCAATGCAAGCGCAATCTTCTCTAGCAAAATGGATTTTTTTTTAAATTTTTTTTAATTATTAAAAATGAAAAGGTCCACATACCTCTTTTTTGCTATTTTCTGCTCCCAGTGTCTTCTGTAATACTCCATAGCACTCTATAATACTACATAGTATCGTATAGTACTAAATCAACAACGTAGATCTGCAAGCGCCCAAAAGCAACGGTATACATTGATAGGCATGCCACTGACACATAGTTCCAGTAGTATGACTAAGTACTGCTAGTATTATGGCCGAAAAGTGCGTTTTTGGGACAAAAACGTGAAGTGTTTTTTGCAATCACCCACTAGGTCCAAATGCCACAAAACAAAGTCCATGTACCCTTCCTCGCCAAGATCTTTGAAACGGTACCACGAGTGCTGTTGGACGCATCACATTTTGTTAGATCTCATCGTACCAAACAAAGGAACTAAAACAAACAAAATATTGTGGTGGCTGGCTGGTACAGCCACTTTTCAGTGCATTGTGACAAAAGTGTCACAATGCACTCAAAATCCAATTTATTTTTATGTAATAAACCCCTCAACCCATCCCCCAAATACTTCATTAAATTTTTTTTTCAACCCCCTCCTCCCTCTCTTTATAATTTTCAGGAAGCAGGAACTGCTCCAAACAATATGGGATATGTTTCCCAGTATCCGTATTCGTACATGTATTCGTATTTGGATTCGTATCTGGATTCGTATTCGTATTTATATTCGTATTTGTATCTGTATTTGTACCGTATTTGTATCGTATCTGTATTCATATTCGCATTTGTATTTGTATCGTATCCGTGTCCGAGATCGTGTCCAAGATCAACTGTTGTGGCGGGGGGGTTGTAATTTTTTTTAAATAAAAAAGCAACGGCTCTTGTTATTTACGAGGGAGGGAGGGGGGAAACTAATACCAAAATGATTGGCATCCTCTTTTCACTGGATAGTTACCTAATATATTGGTAAAAAATTCGAAGCTAATTAAATGTGTAGATGGCAAATTTCATTAGAATGGAAGTATTCCATATGCCATATTCAAATTGCACAATGACATCTAAGACATTAGACATGTACAATTTCAGACATCAAGGATGGGTATAGTTGTCAAAAATCTATGACAAGTGTAAAATGTGTAAAAGTAATGGAATTCGCCATTTTGATTATATTTGCCATATAAATGGCGTTATTCCTATACTTTGGCACTTTTTGTAGTTGAGAATGTGTGGTCTGAATTCTATACCTATCCTAGACAGCTAAAATCTACACCTATTTTAGATATCTAAAATCTATATTTATTTTAAATGGTTTGGACCATACAATGTGAAATCTATATGTCCTAGATAGTATAAAATCTATATCCATCCTAGATGTCACTTTTCTAGTTTTATGGTTTGGATTGTGCAATTTGAAAATGGCACAATGGAATATATGCCATTTTAATGAAATTCACCTTACAATTTAAGCAAATAAAATATGATATCCTAATAAAATTAAAAATGAATTGTAAAAAAATGCATAAGATCTACTCATAAAAATTTTAATTCGTTCCTCAAATAGTAAGTTTTTCAACACTAGAAAATTCTAAACACATTGTGCTATTTCTCTTATGATTTTTTTCTGACCATAGTGATCTTAGTTTTGAATATAAATACTGAAAGACAACCCAAAATTTTCAAGGAAAAAAAAAAAAAAAGTTTTTTTCTGCCCGAAAATTATGCCCGAAGTCGGGCAACGACCAAAAAATGGTCGTTTGAGCTCTTAGGGGTTAAGGACATGTTGTATTGAAATGTGTATCAAATTCACAATTGTCACACATTTGGGCTATAACACATTCATTACAAATCATTAATCATAGAGCATGATTCCTTCTATTTAAAGTCCACTATAATTCAAGAAATTAAAAGCATAGTGACCATTATAAATTCCAAAATATGTTAATACAAAATTGTACCAAAAAATTCACAGTATATTTCTATAAGAAATGTATCTCTTAGCAAGGCAATTTATTGTTGAAATTTGTAGATTCTATATTTGAATTATTTAGTGTGTTCTATGGACATTGCACCTACTTTTAATTCTTTAATTCCATAGCSCCACCTCATGTTTAGTAAAATCTAGACCCTTCTCAATTCATTCCAATCAAACTATCACATAAAAAGAGATTCACATAAATTGACTGTACCAATTGGTAGTGTAGACAAGTCTAGAGTAAGAGGGAAAGGGACACGTCCGTACCATTGAAGAGATTATAATAGTCAAACAAAGAAATCTTTCAATTTGGAGAAGCCACATTTGAGGTGTTGGGATGCTCAAGAGTTGAAGTATAAGTGAAGTAGAAGTAGTGAATTGGATTTAGTGGGTTTGTGCAAATGTTGTGCTAGTTTTGTACTACTCTTAATTTATATTTCAAGATTTCATTGTAAACTTTTGGAGCAGGGTGAATGTATGAAAGATGCACTGGTAGTGCACACAAATAACCCTTTAGTGCCAGTGGTTGATTTGGAAGGCACCACATTTTGACAAGAATGTACAAATAGAGTACATTTGGTTGTATGCCATTACAACTTCAAAAATTCATAACTAATTCCATAAAGCTCCCAAAAATATGAAACAACTTGGATTACTTTCCAATTTAAATTGTCTTTCAAATCAATTTATTGAAAAATATCTCAAGAAGTTCCACCTCCTTAAAACTCAATTTTAGCCCTTAGATGGGCAAATGTTGCCCCTCCTACCTTAGCCAATTCATTCATATCTTTGGATTTCATGAATTAGACAATGATGGAATTAATAGGCAACATTGTCACCTTCATGGCTCATATATTTTGCTAAATATTGTCCAAATTGAAGCTAGTTTGTGCATTTCGTAAGTGAGCAACGCATTTCATAAGTGAGCAACACATTATTGAAACTGGCCTAGCTTACTTCTAATTGCATGCCTTGCCAAATAATTTGATTCAAGTTGAGCATCTATAGATTCTCTAACTCCATTCCTCTTTGAATTTTTTCAAAATAGGTTACTTTGACCTGTAGTGAATATAGAGTCCAAAAATCAAGCAAAATGTGGTCGACCAATCACTGAACGCATAATAAACAATGATCATGTAAAATTACTCAAATATTTGGTCAGTTCAGATGAGTGGAAGCATATCGTAAAGGCAATTATAGGACCGGGGTGGATTGCCCCCCTCGCTCGGCCACTCCTAGTAATTCCAAGGGTGCACGTAAAAGAAAAAACCCTATTCAGGTTTTCGTATGTGGCCGAGCGAGGGGGTCACTTCACCCGGCCAATTTTAGAGCCCCCAACTATATGAAACGGTCTAATTTTTCATTGATTTACATGTTGATATGTGCTCTGTACTGTTTCCTATTCAACTCTTGAACTGTTACTAATGCTAAATTCTTCTTTCGGATGTGAGTCATGGGCTTTGGAATGTATGCAAGCATATTGTGTCATGCATCCATTTTCTTTCAGAAGTTACATTGGATCATTTAACAGCGGTCTTCAATTCTGTAGAGACTGAAGTTTTACACACAAAGGAGTCCATTGTCATATCGAAACCAAACTCACATAAGCGCATTAAGTTCATCTTCAAGATCACTCAGCACTTCTTAGAGGTTTGCTGCCACACAAGCCTAAGCTTTAGGCGCAATGGTATATCCTCAYTGTGATCCACCCTTGAAAAAMAGAAMGGTGCACTMMCCTACAGCGTCRATTCTTACAWAAWCAAGAAATCAATCTTCAATGATCACTCAGCACTTCTTAGAGGTTTGCAGCCACAGTAGCGGAAGCTTTCGGCGCAAAAGGATATCATCATCGTGACCAAAACTGCACATGATTTGTTTCAAACTTCCCTCAATTAACGGATATCTATTTTGTAATCATTTGTTATCATGATTAGCATGGTATTGTCATCATCGGGAATAAACATACACCAGTAAGAAAAACACGAAGTTACAGTACGAAAAACACCCAAGCTAAAGGCACAGGAAGAAGAAAAAGGGAAAACCTCCACAGAAACGAAAGGAACTGAACCCTAGATATGCACAAACGATAACAATCAAGCATGTTGGATCCCAAAAATGATCTAAACGCAGTACATTGCAATATGATAAAGTCAAGGACCATATCCTTATTGGAACGCTTATTCGACTCCAAAGAACCAACTCGTCTGAGAAGACAAATTTTAGGTCCCGTTGATATTACAAGAGGATCAGTAGGCAAAACTCGCTGGTGTTTCTCCATGTGGCTCGAAAGCCCTTCAGAAACACGGACCAATTGCGATCATCACGTCCAGAGTAAGAGATTGTAAAAACCTAACGACGAAGAGGCCAATATGCTCATATTCTATGGGTGTAAAGTAGTCTGTCATGCCTTCGGCACTCAGTACGAGGAATTTTTAAAATCATAGCATACGGGCACTGTGCAGCATCAAGACAAAAGAACATTGGAGAGACATCAGAGACTTAAATACAGGTAATCAGAAGATTGCTTCATTTTGTTGCAGTATTTTCGTCATCACGCGAACTCTCCACAACCTATTCCAGAAACCCTAAGGAGCTAAGATGTAGTAAGCTCAACTGGATGGACGGGTCAGTTAAGAATGGATTATGCCTCAAGTTTTTAAGATCAGCGACGGTTAACCGTCTCGCACATCTAATTGAAGTCATCATTCCCGCCGCATCCAAAAAACAAAGCAAAACCAAACCAACAACAAGAGACGAGCAAATTCACAGAATAAAATCCCAAAACGTCTGTTCGATTCTCCATGCTGACTACTCGGGCCTTCAAACAGAGGAAGAAAAAACAGCAGCAGCTCAACATCAACATGAATGGCTTCAACTGAATTCAGCTTCAGAAAACTCGACGGGAATTTAGTCCGGAGAAAGTTTCAAATGTGAAAGTATCAATCTCTAGGATTCTCTAATCCCTAACACTATTCCATAGCAGCAAGAAAGGCTGCAACAGATACTGAAACTTGTACAGATAAATAATTATACTAAAGGTTGAAGCTCGTGACGAACAAGAAACCCAAATCACAACGTCTCCASGGTAACCCCGAAAACTTGACTTCAACCTAGACGCAAAGCCTCGTGTGAGATCTCTTCAAAGTTGCTGCTGCCCCTCTTGCAACTGTGTCTGCTCTACCCACCAAATTGCCAAACCCTAACTACAGAGAATAAAACACCCTCAACAGCTTGATATGAACAACACTCGATATATCACATGCAACAAGTTCTGTCCCCTAACTTCACTCTGACCTCCATCAATCATACAAGAATCGCTCTCCTTCAGCTTTTCAGACACCTTCCAACTCTAACCGGGCTTTCCTCCGAATTGCTAAACCCTAGTCGAGTAAATCTCCAAACAGGGAGAGCACCCACAACACCCACAACTCTCACCATATGCAAGGAGCTTCAAAATTGGACTCAGCTGTAGAGAAAGGATTATGTGTGAGGACTTATACTACGAAATTCTCCTACTTCCTKGCAAAGGWTTACCTGGCAGTGGAGATTCAACGAACGGATGAGTAGTTCACCCGCAWTTCGCACGGTGTTRTAGGGTGCTGATAATCTTGTTCAGGAGTTTAGCCRCGAGCAAGATAGTTATTTTGATGAAGGCTGACAAGCTGATTTTTGGGATTCACGGATCTCTTCAGTGATAACAGAATTGGAAGTCCAAAAAATCCACGGTCTGAGGAATCCTCAACTGAATGATGTCTGACCCGCTGCAACAACATGGACCCCTCCCTGCATACAAAAGCTTTTGAGAATCCCCTAACTACTCAATATTCTGTTCTTCAATGCTCCTTCCCCAAGCGGTGCAGGCCGAAACCCTGGTCAAGTTGAGCASCTTCGGCCAAATTCACGCAGGCTGAGRATCGAGGGCTGATCGGCYGAGCGATGCAARACCACATTCTCTGCGACGAATACAATTCAACAACATGGATACTTGAAATCAGCTCGAGTTGGATGTTACGAAGAATTCAATTCAAAAACTCGAGCATTTCCAACTGCGATGAATTMAATTCAACAATATGGATGCCAGAAACCCTAACCCTAAACGCCGACGGGAGTTTCATAATTCAATATAGGTAGATGATACGGAGTRTAAATATCATCGACAGAATTGTTTCCCTGTAGCGACTCTGCATGGAAACGGAATGGCTGCTCAGGACCAATATTCTCCTGTTCTTCTTCTTCTATGGGACCTTTAGGGTTGGAATTGCCCTCACTGTCCAGCTCGAGTTGAAGCTGCCGTTGTTTTGAAGCCTTCATACCCTTTCGCAGCAACCTCGTCGCACTTGGCCCCGTACTTCCCAAGCCCTCCGAGGTAGCCCAGCAGMCCTCTTGGTTTCCCCGGCACATTGGCTCCCGTGTACCATGACTCCGTCTTCACATACAAACTCCCTGCGGCGACTTCCCTCGCGTGCTCCACCCACGCCTCCTCCGCCTCGCTGGCAACCTCCATCTCCACAATGCCATTCTCCCTCGCATACGCAATCACATTCGCAATCCACTCGACATGCTGCTCGATCGCCGGCGCCATGTTTGAAAACACCGACGGACTCAGGGGTCCCGTAACAAAGAACAGATTGGGAAACCCCGCAGTGGCGAGTCCGAGGTAAGTTTGAGGCCCTGCTGCCCATTTCGAATTGAGCGTCATGCCGCGCTTGCCCTTGATGTCGATGCGGGAGATCGCGCCTGTTACAGCGTCGTAACCCGTGGCGTAGATGATTGCATCGAGGGGGTACTCTGTTTCGGAGGTTCGGAGACCGGTGGGGGTGATCTCGACGATTGGGGTTTGTTTGAGGTTTACCAAGTGGACGTGGTCGCAATTGAAGGCTTCGTAGTAGCCGGATTCCAAGCAGACGCGCTTCGTGCCGAATGGGTAGGATTTAGGGGYTAGGGTTTCGGCGGTTTTAGGGTTCTTGACGATTGACCTAATTTTCTCCCGGACGAACTCGCCGATRGTGTCGTTGGCCTCTGGTGTGGTTGAGATGTCAGTGTAGGAGGCAAGCGTGTGCAGGAATGCGCCGTTCTGGTAGCCGAATTCGAATTTCGCTCTGCGGTCTTGGTCGCTGACCTTGAGGGCGGATTGTGTCGGGGGGTCTAATGGGACTCCCGCATGAGAGTTGCGCTGCGCTTTTCGAATTGCTTGGTAATTCGCCTTCGTGTGGGCAATTTCGGAGTCGCTCAGTGGGCGGTTGTTGGCGAGGAAACAGAAGACCGGGGTGCGTTGGAAAACCGTCAGTTCCAAAGCTTGCTTCGCTACAATAGGAATGCTTTGCACGCCGGAGGAGCCTGTGCCGATCACACCGACTCGTTTCCCTTCGGACACTATGTTTTCTTGTAGTGTCTTTACACAACAATGAGCTTGTTACACAACAATGAGCTTGCCGGATGGCAACCACTAGAATGGAAGTTAGATCCTATGAGGCATGTGGTTGACATTTGAATAAACTACATAGTTATAGTAGAAAGCAAGAGGATGAAGCATAGAACGTGAATATCCATTACTTTTGGCATCACATGTAGTAGATTGTTTGGATGCTCATATTAACCTTGTGCATCATTTTCTCTCTTGTATGTAGAAATTGCACCCTCTAGAACTTTCTTCTCACTGATCTGTTGAAGGCTATAGAATGCTAGATGTCTTGCGTCAGAAAATGACAATACCATCAAATCGTGCATCTGAAGACAATTTTGTCTCCAATGATATCTAAGAAAACGTCTTGGCATCAATGTTGATTTCTTCAATAACATCATTCAATATTTGTGCCAAAGATATGGGGTATTGACATGGCATGCCACAACAASCTTGCTAGAGGCCACATCACTCAATTGACAAAACATATGCCACATCAAATGCCATGCTTTGTTTTTGCTTAGCCTAAGATGTGGTTGTCCTTCCATTTTGTTTCACCTCAAGCAAGCATTTTATTCCATAGTATAGTAATTTTCATTGACTTACTTGCAATCAAAACGGGTTTGCTAGTTGACGTGACAATCTATGTTTTGTTAGACAATATAGAAAACATCAATGCATCTTCCATCGTGTCAAACAAAACGTCAACGTTGATGATTGCATTAACTTGTTTTTATCATAATCGGCCACCATCATCTACAACATCCATGAAAATCTACATTTTTGTACCATCCATCCCTTTGACATCTTGATGATTTGTAGGACATTATGTGTTTTGGCCATTTGGAACGAGTTGATGGTGATGAGATTTCACCAAAAAAATGGTCTTAAAACCATCATCAATGTTTTGAAATTGCGCGCAATGGGAGTGTTGTTTGCCCTCATGTGCATGACATAAAATAATAAATTTTTAGATTACCTTTGGTAGGTCAATGCTTTTCTATTATGTTAATAGACCGTGAAAATTTCAGCTCCAAATCATTAAATTTAGTCACTCCTAACGTAGTGAAAACCTCTAAACTTCAAAGTGTGATAAATTAGCAAAAATAATTTTTGAATGTAAATTTATTTTTTGAATGTTTTGAAAAATAAAAGATACAATTATCATCAAGTTAGACATCTCCAATAAAAAATTTAAATTTACATGCTTTATGCTTCAAAAGTTATTAAAGATTACAAGATAGCAACACAGTTTGTGACGGAGAATAGGAATGATTGGTGTTTCTTGCAATGACCCAAATCATTTCTTGTACTATCAAGATGTACTGATCCAACTTCATATACTCAAATCCTTTAGTCTAAGCCTYACCATTGCCCTTCAAAGAAAATACAAGAATACCATGACAAGAGAAACTTTGAATATTAAAATAATATTTGATTGTCATTTTTGGGTAATTTCAACAAACCCATTACTCTAATCAAGCTTCATAATATAGTGTTAATACCTTCCACTAATAGTGAAAACTTTCACTTAGCATTTGGAGGCTTTCTAGAAGTAGTTCAAAACATTTCATAGGTTTTTGGTTTGTAAAGATGACTCCGTGACAAGTCAAATGTGTTTACCAACATTGGAAAATTCATAGAAATTATCAAGGTAGAGGTAAAATCCTACTAAAAATTAAGGTACTATAATTTCGTATTAATAAAGGTTTGACCAAGTTTCAAGGCATTCCAACATTGATAAGTACTAAAATTGACGGCAACAACAAATTTTAGTGAACCTTGAAAATATTTGATGAGTTGACCGTCATATATAGAGCTTGCAGTATCCAAATGAATTCAATTTGGAATCTTTTCTTACTTTCTTGAACCTTCCAAACAACTTTCAATTGGTTAGTTAAATCCATGAGAAAAAGTCAAATTTAGGGATTTTCACCTTTTCTTTGATTTGGATCATTAGGAAAATTTTCAGCAAACTAGAGCAAACCCTTGGTTGGACATGGTTGGACAGGGGGGCGGATTGATTGGATAGAAGACCCCATTTTTTTGAAGAACCTGCTTCCATTGCGGTACAAACATCGTCCACCAAAATTCCACCCCTCTCCCCCTCCTCTAATTGACAATACAGAGAACAATGTTGGCATCTAGAAGCACCACCGCTTGAAAATTGTGGACGAAAACGGAAAAGCCTTGCACAAGGTTGTCTGGACGTCAGGATGTCTAGAGTCACGTATGGACGTCCAGCGTCCGCGGGCACTGCCTCCTAGATGTCTGTCGACATTCGGTCAGGCCGTCTGCCGCGGTCATTTGTCCAGTCCGCCCTGTTTGCCCCGTCCATTGAGGCCATCCAATATAGGGTCCGTAAAAAAAATTCCTATGGGTGGACGGACAAGCAGACGACGTGATGTGTGAGGCGGATTCGAAACAGTCTGCCCCATCACAACCTCAAGGCCATCCAGCGTCCGCCTAAATTTTTTTTATTTTTTTTGCGGATAGGCTACAGCCTAGTGTGTAAGCCGGATCCCAAATAATCCGCCCCCATTACAACTTCAAGGCCATCCAGTGTCCGCCCAAAGAAAAGAAAAATTGTGGACGGGCGGAAGGATTGGCGAATGGCCTGATATGTGAGGTGGATCCTAAACAATACGTCCCATCACAACCTCAAGGCTGTCCAGAGTCCACCCAAAGAAAAAAAAAAAAAAAAAAAAAATTCTTTTAGTGGACGAGCGGACGGCCTAGTGTCTGAGGCGGATCCCAAACAGTCCGCCCCCATCACGACCTCAAGGCCTTCGAACATCCGCCAAAAGAAAAAATAAAATATAAAATATAAAAAAATTAATTTTGCAATCGAGCGGACAAACAAGTGGACGGCTTGGTGGATGGGGTGGATACTAGACAATCCACCCCATTACAATTCCTCCATCTGTAGTCACATATATTTTTCTAACTTTTTACAAATCGTCTTTTACTTAGTACAATATACGGGAATCTCATTTGAGACATAAAACAAGTTGTTAAATGGACGAATTGTTTAGTCACTTCCTTTTTAAGTACTTCAAACTATTAGTCAGATGATATGGTTGTGGAAAGGGAGACAGGTGGTTAGATTTGGTTAAGTGGAGGTTATCTCTCAGGATATTAGCTAGGCAACTTGTAGTTTTTGTTCTCTTGTTTTCTTGGTTTTTTTTCTTGTCGATGAACAATTTGTCGATCAATTTTGTATACATGAATTGCATATATATGAATATAATTACTATTAACAAATTGTCCAAGTTTTGGTTGTGTATGGTTTAATTCTTGATTATGTGGTTATGGTCTAGTTATTGGACTTGTGTTAGCGGTGCGGCTTTAAACTAATTGTTTGGTTATCTTTTGTAAGTTTTATATCCAGTGATTGGATGTTTGTTGAGTGATTGAGAGTTCATAAATTGTTTTAAGCTGATTTGTATTAATCGTTTGGTTAATTGATGTTAGTTTTATCACTGTCTCAGGGCTGTTTGAGCGTATAACAATTTGTATTTGCGATTTGGTTAAGAGCTTGGTTGGTTTGAATGTGAATGTGTATCCGTTGATGATTATTTGGTGGGTGAACAATTCAAAACCAATTGTCTTAGTGAATTATCTTTAAGTCCCAGTGATTGGGCACTGTGTGTGTAATATTAAACTAATTGTCTTGGAACGAGTGGTCTTGTGAATCTACGGAGCAAAGGAAGTTCAAGCTAGAGACAGGAGCAGGAATAAAGATTTCCTGGTGTTTGGTGAAGTACGAGATGGAAGGAATTGACTGCAGAGACGGAATTAAGCTGGTATAATTCAGGGAGTAATTCTAAACGATTTGTTATTTTATATATTAAGGTTGTTTGTTGATTGGATAAGTTAATAATTGAAGGAAGAACCTTTGTGTGGTTAATTTAAAACAAATTGTTATTTGAACTCGAAGCTTGATGTAGCAAATGAAGAGTGATAGATTAAACATGTCTGTTGAGTTATAGACAAATTGTTAGAGCAAATTGTTAAGCTTAGATTTGGTAGAGATTCTGATGGAATTAATTTGGAGAATGTCAACAATCATGGTAGATGGGAAACATGTTGTCTAAACTTGCAGAAACAAGTTGTTGAAGAAGTAATAAGGAGTGGTTAGCATTGAGATCATTGAATTTTATATACAAATTGATTCTTAATCTTTGCTAAGCAATGGATAATATAGAGATAGTGGTTTATGGGAATTATATATGATGAAATATTAACAAATTGTTATGTGTGGTTATACAGTGAAAACATACAAATGGAGCTTGCATTAACACATCATGCCCTACATTTAAATTAGATGACAATTTGTTGGAGGAAAAATCGACAGACTAATTAGGCATACCAAATAGCAAAGTAGATAGTGACTGCATCAATTTGTTATCAAATTAAATATCATTGGTAATTAAGGAATGTGTATGGAAAATGGATGAATATATATATATTATTATTATATAATTGCATTACATTATGTCTAAAGCATGCATGTCAACAAATTGTAGTTCAACCCTTGACAAATTGTTCTTAATTATTGAAACACACACTAGTCCAAGACAATGACAGCATTCATGCGTCCATAGCATTGGTAACGGACAGTTATAACAAAATTTAGAGTGGGTATAAAAGTGCAAATGAACAAATCAAAATCATTAAACATATATTAATCAAATACCATCCTATCTTAGAATACATGTGAATTTAGCTACAAATACATTAGACTATTTGATTATTCCCTAGATTTGAACCCCTATACCTTAGTCCTTGGTGTTTTTGTGAGGATACAAAAATCTAGACTACACCATCAAAAAACAAGCTCACTTTCATCTCCAAAAATTCTTTTGAGATCTAAGGTCTCCAATCAGAAGTTATGGTCAAATTTCAAAAAGGTATTAGAATGAACATTTTCTTTAACATATTCAAAAAATCAAATATCTTCTTTGAATTTTGTCCATAAATTTTCTTTTGAGGCTTAAAATCACAAATGCTTTTTTTTTGGGATGAAATGCATTTTAGTTCTAAGTTTTTTAGGAAAAATTATTCTATAATGCCAAAGTGAGGCCTAAAATTCTACTTGCATATGATTCCTATATTTTGACAATGAGCTGTCAAGCTATCATCTTCAAATTATCCCCTAACTTTTGAAAATTCATGACAAACAATGTATTTCATTATAAGAATGAAATCTACCCTTCATTCCCACACAAAATTTCAGAATTTTTATTTATTTATTTTGCCAATATAGACTTTTTTTTATGGCAAATGATCAAATGAAAAATTGCTATTTAACTCAATCAATTCTTTCAATTTTCAGCTAATTATCTTATTTAATATTTATTTGTTGATTTAGATGTTTCACTACAAAACAAAGTGTCTACTACAACCAATTATAGAACAACTAAATGTCCTATATGATTGTTATGCACCTGTAGCGTTTGTTATTAGCACCAAATCTTATGTGGACATTGTTGTACATAGTTGCAAAGTAGTCATAGAATTTTTGGTAGGGTTATGAGAATATAACAAAGTTCAACTTTAAAATGAATGTGAACTATTCACCATCCAAATATCCATTAGAGAAAATCTAGCCCCTTTGGAGGATTGTTTGACTTTCAGCCGATGTGCAAATCTAGGGAAAGTAAATTAATTAATTAAAATATATGCATATATTTTAAAATTTTTTAGTCCTAATCTTTTGAAGAGTTGTGGCATACCAGGTGATCATGTAGGCCATAATAAAAATTAATATTATTTTTTGTTATTACTTTAGTTGTTATTTATTTTTTCAATAATTTTTTTTCTATAATATCACATTTTTATAGAATAAAAAAACCCTACATAGGGTCCACATATTTTGTAATGCAATATTCTTCACAATCTTTGATTCATTCCATTTGGATTTGTTATGCAAAAGTTATGGACAATCTTATATTTTGGGCAATTAAAGCATTTTCTTGAAAAAATAACTTGTAGGACTCATTTTGACCTCAATTTTCACAATTTAAAAAAAAAATCTTCACAAGGTTAAGGTCTCTTGCTATAACAATCTCACTATTAAGATTAGTGTATTTCAATTCCATCTTAGAGCTATTAACAATTTAGATTTTCCTTGAATCTTGAACCTACTTCTACTTATCAATTTTTTAAATTGTGAAAATTAAGTGTATTTTTGTTGGGTGTTTTTTCCTATATTTTCAACTCAGTTTTTTATCATATAAAAAAAGAAATTCAAAATCAATAGAAAAAAAATCATAAGTTATGAAGGTTCAAAGCCAAAACATGTAGTTGAGCAAGTTGCGAAAAAACTTGTTTCCTTCTCTTTAAACGCAAATATCTTGCAATCTACAAGGCCAAAGTTTGTAAAATTTCTCCCACACACTTTTATGCAAGTCTAGTATAAGACCCTACGGTTAGACATGCCAAAAACATTTTAAATTCTTTCTGGCTCTTTGCTTTAGAAATGGCAGTTTTGTAATGGAAATAAGGCCTTGGTATTTTGGGGGGCTAACTAACAATAGTATTTAGTGTTTGCAACACTAACTACGAAGCACAACTCTAAATGTCAACATAGACACTATTTGTCAGCTATTGGATTAATTTTTTTTATAAGATTACATTTAGTGTTACATATTACTTCATCAAATTGAAATGAAAAAATTCAAACCTAAATATATGAATTAAGGGGTTGTGTACACAACTCTAAATGCAAACCACTTGAAATTTAGAGTGGGTGTGGTAAAAGCTCAAGTAACACTATTAGTACATATCACGAAATACCATTATTAGTGTAGTTTTTCAAGTTCAGAATCCAATTGTTTTCTCTATTTTTTACTCACACTCGAAATTTAATAGATTGTTTCATCAGTTTTTGTGCTTTATGCTGATGTTTTCAACCATTTTTTTTCCCAATTCCACTGACTAACTTTGAACTGGCTGCTAGTTCTTCTTGAACATAACTCAAATCTCTCCAGACCAAACCCTTTTTCATTGATTCCAGAGGCGTTTGAGTAGAAAAATTGTAAATCATCCACTCAGTGAACATTATTTCTGCTTCACCTCAAATTGCTTGATAGGGCAGGTCGGTGAGCAGTTATGTGCATTTTTGCATTAATTAAGTTCCTTAAGACATGCTATGGTCAATTTCATTAAAATGGCTGTAAAATTGTGCCATTATTGACAGAAGGGAGGGAACCCATTTCTGATCAAATAAGCAATTGCGCACATTTGGAGCGCAAGTTTTTGGAATGTGGAATTTTTCCCATGTACAGTACAACATTAGAGTTCGGAAGGATTGCATACTTTTCCAAAATTTTATTGCATAAAACGAAATTACTATGAATTTTTTAGAGGAAGATTGTCTATGGCCTCTAATGGTGATATAGACCTTGTAATTTCTGACCATAGGCTAATTGCAAAATCGACTAAGGGCTGATTGCAATATTGAGAGCCTTGCAACCAATCATAATGAGCCACAACTACTCTCGGGACTACCCTATAACTTCATGGAAAGACAATGGTCTATAGATTGGAAATAGGGGGTGATTAGAAATGGGTTGCCTCCCTTATTCCATGCCATTCTATTGGAATATTGTGCCATTTCTAACATATTCCGCGCCATTTTAACCCCTAAAGTCCCATTGTCCCCACGGGAGACAATTTAGATTTCGGGCAAGTTCATGTGACCTTGATTTTTTAGGAAACTTTTTGAAACTTTATCTTAAGATAGAAAAACTGATTAGCTTTGTGGGAGTATAATTTTTATTTCAATTGGTGCCCGGGAGCAAAAGTTATACCACAAAAACCCCAGAACTGAACTTGGTGGGCCACAAATTTTTTTTGCAAAAATTCAAAATTAAATTAAATATTTTTTCACCTGAAACGATATATTTTTGTCTACATGTGAAGCTTTGATTCATTCTATTTGGACTAGTAATGAGAAAGTTGTGGACAATCTTGTTTTTCAGGCAATCTAAGGATTTTCTTGAAAAGAAAACATACAGGATTCATTTGTGAATGCAATTTTTACAATTTTTCAAAAAGAATTGTTGGACAAGGTGAAGTTTACTTTCTAGAACAATCTCACCATTGGGATTATTGTGTTTCAATCCCATCCTAGAGCTATCAACCATTTAGTTTTTCTTTCAATCTTGGACCTACTTATAATTAACAATTTTTGAGTGATTGAAAATCAAGTGCTTTTTCTTTAGTTTTTTTTCTTCTAGACTCTCAACTCAATTCTTCATTATAAAAAATTTCAAATTCAAAGTCTATAGTGCAAAAAGTTTTGACAAATGGCAATCAAAGTCATCTTAAATTTCAGGTCAGTGTTCAAAAAAGCTTTCTTTTTCAACTTTGAATGCTAATATCTTCCAATCTATACAGTCATACTTCATGAAAGTTTTACCACATGATCCAAGACAAGTGAAGTACAAGATCCTACGGTTAGATTTTAAGAAAAATTCTTTTTTTGTTTTCTTGGGTGAATGCAAGCAAAAATGGCAGTTTTTAGCGGTTTATGACAGAAAAATGGCCTTAAGACTTTAGGGGCAATGTTTTTTGTTTAGGCAATTAAATGCCCAATTTCTTAAAAAAAACCCGGCTAGCTTCAAGCCTATAGAAAAAAAGAGGATAAATGAATGAAAAAATGCTAGAGAGAAATCATGGCCCTGTACACTAATGCCACAATGCTTCCCAAACCTCATTTCATTTGTCATACAAAGCCAATACGTACAAAAATTGCATACAAAAATTACATATTCAAAATTACATACTCTAAATTGGCCTCTTTCAATTAAAGCCCTACAAGTGACGGAGCCACACAACTTAAAAGCTGTTGAAAGGAAGGCCACCTAACCATTTGTCCAAATACCAAAAAAAAAAAATTGTTTAGGGGTTAAATGGAATTCTACCGAAACATCATTGCCATTTTAATGAAATTCACCATTTCACCATGGCTGCCCAAGATGAGGTCGACTTAATCAAAGAATCTAATCATCATGATCGTTGCATTGAGGATTTAATTGAGGCCATTGGTTCCTGAAGGATATGCTCCAGATATGCTTCCGCAGGATATGCTGACCGGCTTAAAGCGTTCAAATGAGCCTGCTTCCTATTATAAAAATACCTCAATTGTAGGTGGCAATCAGTAGTCTTTGTGGCTATGATTTTAACTCTCATACAATGCCGCGGCCATGCTGGTGAAAACGGGAGGTTCTAGCTTCTACATTACTTTGATTTCCAACCAGTGCTTTTGGATTTTTTAAAATTTTTATCTTTAACCAATGATTCACACAATAACGTAGGACCACCTACTCCCAAGTAGGGACCTCTACCCAACCTATAAGGTGCAGTAATTTCCAATTGAAGCTTAGAATCTATTTTTTTCCTTTTCAAGGTTGGGACAAATAAAGTCATGACATTGGTTCCAAAGTAGTGAGGAAGGAAGACAGTAAGAAGTAGTGAGTGGAAAATAGTTCTTGAATGATTGGAATTGGAAGAGTCTAGACAATGGCTATGTGGGTTTGGAGGACTTTTTGGCTCCAAAAATTTAAAGGAATCTTAATTTTGGGAGTATATTTACAAAAAAATTGCAGTCTCCATATTTCCTATCTGTCATCATGGGAAAAATTTGCATGGCCTCAAACTGATTCTAGAATCACTCAAGTGGTTGGGTGGTCTTGCTTTACCAAAAAGGATGATTTTGATAGTTACTAGTTTGTTTTTAAGAGTTACCCCCCTCTTTCATCCCATCCTCAAAATGCATAAGCTACTAGTCGGAGGAAAGAATGATAAAAATACATATTATTTGACACAAAGTGTTGTAATATTCACTAGCCTTCATAGAGGTTACATATACACTTTCATTTCTTGAGTCATCATCCACAAAATTCATTGGCTCCCACATATCATAGAGAATTAAATAAGTTGCAGTACAAGTATGGTGGCTACACATTTATGGTGAGCCATATTTTTTTTGCTAATTTTGGAAATAGACACTAGGAGAAAATGAAGGTTTTGCAAATATAAAAAAAACACTACTTTTTTAGTTGCATGGGACATTTGCAATTGGTGCTAATTTAGGGTCTTAATAGTTGCTAAAGACAAGTTGCTCTTAGAATTGTCGTTGTAAAGTTTCAAGTATTTAAAAGATTTCACTTGTTTAAGAAACATTATAATTTCATAGGTCTTAAAATTTCTTAGATTTTAAATATTTTTAGATTTATAAATTGTAGAAATCATAGAATTTTGTTGATAGAATTCATTACACAAAAGTGCATCAACTTACAAGTCTTATATGTCCAACATAATGGGCATTCTTGACAAATGATATGGGACATTCAATATAAGACAATTGGAAAAACCACAATCGTAGTTGTATTGTTGCAACTTCAATAACTTGTATTATACGGAGGGATTGTCAACTTTGAAATGGCTCAAATAACGGCTTCCATAAAAATTATATCAAATGAAAAAGACCAAAAAGTTAAGTGAAACCAAATAAAAAAATAAAATATAGAAAATGATGGTTTGCAAGCATGCATATTAGGAAAAAAATCACAATGTATATAAAGAATTAAAACACCTATGCATAGTTCTAAGAAGTCCATACAAGAGGTTTCCTCCAATCAAAATCAAAATTTATTCACATGGTTTAATTTTTAATGAAAAATTTAAATTTTTATTAAAAAGACCCCAAAGTTGGGTAGCTTGTCCCATGATGTATATTTATTTTAAAAACTCATTTAATAAGGTTTTTAAAGCTATTATTTCCTCAAAGAATATTCATTTTGTGCATATAAATACATTTTTGGATTTCTTGTTAAAAGGACTATTAATAAGTATTTTCTACTTTGAAACAAATTATATCCCTTGAGATTGGACTAAAATGCATTATAAGTGATTAGGGCAATAAAATATGGGGGATACATATGTAGGAATTGTAGTCAAATTCTAATTGCATCACATTATTTTTCTTGTCAAATTTAGATATTTAGCGACTACATATCAATATGGTGAATTCCATGGAGCATGATTTTTCCACATCAAAGCTTCCTATGTAGGCAAAAATACAACTTATCTTGAAAAAATTTAAACAAAAATTTATTTGAAGTTTTCTTGAAAGTTAATTTTTGCCCACCGAACTAAAAAAAGGTCTTTTTGTGCCCTAACTTTTGCTCCTGCATTTCAATTGAAATAAAATAATATTTTTGAAAAGCTAATGTGTTTTCCTATCTTCTCTAAACAATTCAAAAGATTAGGACATATATTAAGATCATAGGAACGTGCCCGAAATCCATTTTGTCCCCTGAGGGAACAACGGGACTTTACGGGTTAGTATAGTTCAATTAGAGAATTGAAGGAAAATAGCCGATATAACTCAAAAAACTGGCCAGAGCAGACTATCGGTCATGTTCAATTGATGAGCATTCTACAAGAGGCCTCGGAAATCTCAAGGATGTCGTTTCATCACAGAAGAGTAACCGGAGAGGGCTCTACGAATGGAGTCTGCTGTACCATCCCTCACGAATTGAAGAAGACGTCTCGGTACTGCGAACCCCATCACTTTTCATTACCTGAAATAGCGACAAAATGTGGGTCAAGTGAAAAAAATGTCACAAAGGACAAAACGTGGGGCCAACTTGGCTACTATAGTAACAATAGATCATTTCCAACTGTTAGCTCCCTCATGAGAGAGAAGTGAAAGAGGTTTGGATCTCTGGAATGAAAAACGTCAAGGTTCACCGTTATCGACTTGGCTACTTCCAAGACTCCAATACACTAAATAGTGAAATTAGGTTGCCCCCCACTAATTTCTTGACATTTGACACTATTTAAATATTCATAGTTCTTGTACAAGAATGCATTACTTTTGAATTAGTTCTTGGTTTAAGGTAAGACAGCCCATTGCAGTTATTTCTTCCATTGTGGTCACCTATGAAATGGCCCCATTGTGTTTTTTTTAGTTTTGTGATATCTGGGCCACAATCAATGTCTTACATGGTGGTGATGGAGTGATTAGTGACCACATAAGGCACTTCCAACTTTCTAGTGTGAAATTCATTACATGGATTGATTTTTTAGGCATTCTATGTTAGAAAATATTGTGATTGCATTAGGTAGTGAGATGACCATCATGGATTCAGATTTTGTTGGCTATGGGGTGGCCTACAGACCCTGTTGGGCCATGGAAAACTGAACACTTCAAAAATTCCTAGCAAATTCATACTTTATTGGAAAAATGTAATTTCAGTTGCACTTGTCGTTTCTCACACTTGTCTTTTAAGTGGGGAAAAAATTGAAAGACTTCAACAATAGCCTGAGGCCAAACTCCAAATTCTGACCACAATGGGCTGTCTTACCTCAGTTAGAACTCATGAATGAACTTCTATGTGTACAAATGGGAAGTATTTGTAGAACTATTTTTGACTTTGATGGCTTGTAGAGTGACTTTCTTGGGGTCAAGGCAACCTAATTGTAAATGGAAAGGCAACCTAATTTCACTATTTAGTGTAGATCATTTCAGCCTCTGAATTTGCCATGAGCGAGAAGAGGTCCGGATCTCCGGAATGAAGAACGACGGGGCTCGCCAAAGTGTGATCTATGATCTATTCCTTTCCCTTTTAGGAAATTTTGCTTTGAAGGTATGTCACACGAGACACATCATGCACGAGTAGCAACTCTCAATCCCACTTTGGCTCTCGCAGCTCATAGAACAACTACATTAAATAGTGAAATTAGGTTGCCTTAACAATTAGGTTGCCTTTCAATTATGAAGATCATAGTATTATTCAGTAAGGCAAAAATAATGTTCTCCGGCCTGAAAAACTTGGAGAAAGAATAATTTGTGGTTGCAATTGTTAGATTTAAAAATTCAACAAACCAGTAAATCAAGTGAGGTCTTCTCATGTAGTTAAGGACCATCACAGACTGGTATTAATTAATAGTGAACAAGTGTTTCACAGTAGTTACTTCTACCGTACATTTAATGATTGAATAAACTGTTACCCTGCACTAACTCCAAAATCATCCTCGCATAATTGTTGAAGAACAGGATGATTGATGAGTTCATAATAAAATTTTAAATTAGATCTAAAATGCCAACTCTAGCACTCTCAAGGCCACAATTGTCAGTCCCTAGTGCGCTAGCCTGAGATGGAAGAGGATGATAAACTTGTCTTCATTGAACAAATTCAAAGCCCTTGGATCTGTACCCAAAAATCTGGAAGCTCCCAGAGCTCTCGATCGAGAACATTCTCTGATCGACTAGATACTTCGTGCATGAAAATCATAGAATTGGTTGAGAGAATGGTGCCGTTGTGTACTGTTGTACAATTCTCCGTAAGTTGGTTGCTGATTTCCCCCCSACAGCAACATTCTTCTCAGCTAGAAGTTTAAATCTGCGTGCGTTTGATCGGACTGCCTTCCCTTCTTCGCCGACCATCATCTGCTTCAGGACCTTCTCAATCTCCTCTTGATGGATTGTATCATCTGCGTTTCGGTGGACTCTCAACGCCACTTGACATGTGTTGGTGAGGAACCTGCGCCCACACAAACAAACAAACAAACAAACAAACAAACAAAGTGGCCGTTAATCAAGGACCTAATTTTCACGCTCGATGCTCCGCACTTTTCAGTGCTACTACTGTTCGTAAGTTAAAAGTAATTCTAATGTTATGTTCACTTGTAGTTGTCGGTTTGAATTGCTAGCATCATAATTTCGAACTTCTTTAAAACAAGACGGAAGAATCTTGACATGATTTCCACTAAAGTGATGGATAAAACGACGCCATTGCCTTGATCTCATCTTTAATTGAAGGAAGATGGAAACAGTGTGTCCATGAATCTGCACTATGTGGGTTCAGYTGAGATCGAGTCGATCAGGACAAGCAACGWACCTCGCATTCATCTTCTGGTCCGCGAAAAGAGGCCATGCCAGCATCGGAACTCCCGCGCAGACCGATTCCAGAGCCGAATTCCAGCCACAGTGCGTCATRAAGGCTCCAATGGCTGGATGGGTAAGGATTTGGGTTTGAGGAGCCCAGCCAAARTAGAGCATGGCGCGTCCACGAACTCGCTCTTGAAACCCTACATCCCCAGGAAGAAATTACAAAATCATCCTGCATGTAAGAATGTCAGAACCTACTGCCACTGCTTCTGAATTGATCGAGTGCATGATTCTTACAATTGATCACCACTAGTTTTAATAACCAGATGTATAATAAAGAACCTTCAAGAGCGAGGAGACTTGAGAGAATTATATATTGGACACTGTAAGCACCACTAGCTGCCGAGRTTGAGCAGGGAATCTCAGTCAAGTCTTTYTGTAGAGACGGAGAGGTCRTAATCCATATATAATGCTAAGTACGTTCACTAATCCACACAYTYGTGGCAAGYTTTCTTTGGTTCGAATGYAAACCCTAAAGAACATTCTTGGGTGTTCTTGATTCAAGTGCGCCGACAAATTCGTGTTATGCCTTACGAATAACCTTCCAGACATGCGTTCTTTTTGGGTGATACAAGCGACACGCTACAGCCAATGAATTTGCAATAAATCTGCAGGAATTTGTCAAATTTGCCACTTACTAGCTAGACCTAGTTGAGGTCTTGTCGCGCCAAATTTTTAAGCACTGTTTCTTAAGATTTAAGCCTCTCGATCGGCTCTTCAGGAGATGTTTAGTTTAGACCAACTGATTAGAAACCTGTCCATGTTCAATCAATGTGTGCACCCAAAAGCATGATCAATCTCGCTCACCTGGAAGGAAATCATTGATCTCTGAGTTATTGGGAGAGCGCCAGTTCACTTGAGGTTTCCCGGGGGGTCGATACACCCAAAGAAATGGGTAGTTGGAAGCTTCAAGTGCGAGTGCAAGATATTCAATGTCCTCCTCCGCCACTGTTGCCAGACTCCCAAACGACACATAAATCACAGAGGCAACAGCTTGAGTGTCCAACCATTGCTCCACCTCCGACTTCGAATCCTCCTCAGATGGCGTAGAACTTGTCTGGGACCTGTGCCTCTGCAGGCTCGGAATGTCTGACAACAAAACTGGCAAAATCTCCGGGACCTGTAACAAGGGTTTCATGTACAAATAATTTTTCGTAAAACCTTCAATAACTTTTCATATTCCTCAGAGATAAGCTGCTTTCTAAACAACCCCAAATTCGGTATTCTTTTTTCCATTTCAGTCGAGACGTAAATTCATTTGGGATCTAAGAATTGGGATTTAGCATTGAGATCTGAGTTCATCTTCTACGGTTATAAAGAGCTTTCTCTTAATGTTAGTAGTATAATCTTTGTCTTACACACATGCTCAAAGTATACTTCTTTTGTATTAGTGCTATCCAAGAGCAAACCGAAACTAGTAATTATAACTTTGAAATTACAATTTTTGCTTTTTGTTTTTATCTTAATTCTCAAAAATCTCCGATTGTGTGACCTTTTTTCTGTACATAACTATCGAAGAATTCCCTGTATTAGGTCAGAATTCTTGGAAGTATATTAGTTTAATCTGGAATTCTACTAAATAGCTTCATTCTTAAAAGTATGCTTTGTTTTCAAAGGCGAGAGTACTACCTGAAAATGCAATGAAGATTTGAAATCAGCAGTTGTGATTCTTGCAGTCACTCACATTTAGTTTCTGGAAAATCCGAGGGGTACACCAATCCTGAGGATTTTTGGAAGGCTTAATACCGCTTAGAAGCCACTTGGTACTTAGAGACTGAATCACTCTTGAATGAGAGAGGTACTATCTTAACAATCCTGTGGGGAACCAATCCTACTACCAAACTGGTTACAACAGAAATTCGGAACTGTCCAGGACGTCAATTTCGTTGAATTGACGACATTTTCATTACTTTGGCGAGGTTCAAAATCTCTACCTGTTCTAGTTTGTGGCCTGGAATCGATCCTTCGTGAAACATGTGTCACAATTTCTGGTTTGTGAAATCTCGCAAATTGACGTTCTGGCAGTGAATCCTGTACAGTACTTCGATATCTCGCTTGAAGTAACCCTCCGTCGCACATTCAAGCAAGGTCGATCGAGAGATTCCTGACGTACCTTGATGCTGGCGGCGACAAAATCCGTGCGCAGCGCTTTCATGGCGTCGACCTCCAACTCCTCAAACGAGTTGACGATGATGGCGGAGCCTTCGCCCACTCGCACGGCGGTATTCACGATCAGCAGTCTCCCTGCTGTTTGCTGCGGATTGTCGAGTGGCCGGAACGACCTTTGAGGACTTTGAAGGACCGTGACGTCACAGGGAGGACGTCACCTAATCATCTTTCTTTTCGAGGGGGGTTGCAGTCGTTCAGAACGTGGATTCTTTTCAGGGTCCAGTACAGGGCTCGGAGAATTAATAATGGAGCACGTTGAGGGCGGAACGGAAGGCGTACGTGGCAACGTGAGGACCAGTGTTGCGCGTGGGAGGCACTGGGAATCCGGGTATCACTCATCCCGGTTCTGACCAGGGCTGTTTTATTTATTTTTTTCATTTCTTATGAAGTGCAATAAGGTTAATTATCCCATTATGTTCAAAATTATAATGGTGGTCTACATTTGAATTGTCAAATGTACACCACCATTACAATTCTCATCACAATGGGGCCTACTCCAATTTTGACCACAATAGGGCCTTCTCTAATTCTGACTACAATGGGATGATTTACCTTGGCGGTGATGTAAATTGTTATTGATAACCAATGCTCTAAATTTCAACTTTCATCTATATATTGGATGGGAAAGATCACAATAGTGAGCACATATCACATGTCCATAATTATGTTCTCATCCGTGATCAGATGATGATCTCGCTATTTCAATTAAGATTTTTTTCTTATATCAAATTTTTCTAGCGGAATTTTTTATAGTTTGTTTCCATTTTCAAGCCAAATTATTTTCTTTGGATGCAATTTGGCACTAGAAAGTCATAAAAAAAATCATTCTATTATGCCTAAATGAGTTCTAAAATTATACTTTGAACACAATTCCTATTCTTATGACTTAAGGCCATAAGTGATTGAGCTCCTATTAATCCTAATTTACATATCCCATATAAGTTATTTTACTTTCCAACACCTTTCTTGTATAAAGAGGTTGGCTTCACATGTTGTAAACACAAAATGAGTGGCATTTGAAGCTATGAAAGATAGATGCCAAATATTTTGATGTCTTCGAATTCAATGCCAAATTTTCTAAAATTCTATATCATTATGTAGAGGAACATCTTCATGCACAAGTGGAATGTGGGTGCTTAGAGCATCCCCACCAGCTTGTTCCCTATCCCTATCCCAGTTCTTCATTAAAAAATATAGGGATGGGGAAGCCRCTTCCCACCCATGCTTCCCCAAATCAATACTTTAAACTAAATCTAGGCAARTRAAGTCAAGATGCACTTGTAAATATAGTAACAAGGGAAAAATAATAGTCCAACTCCAAAGCATGGGAGCACACATCATGCAACAATAGTAAATTCAAGAATAGGATTTACCATTTCCCAAATCCTTATCCCCCATCCAATTTAGGGAATTGAACCTCTTAACTCTCCAAAATTTGGAGATGCAAGATGTTGGTGGAGAGGGTTTCTTCCCTATCTAGATGAAAACCATCCGATTTGGGGATAGGGAAGCTCCTAGTGGGCATGCTCTTAGAAGATATGGTATGTGATAAACTTATCTAATGTCATGCACAAGAAAACTGTAGGTGTTCAAAGGACATGGCATATGGTAAATGTATCCAATGTTGGTGATCGATGATGAGTGAGCGAGGCATAGCAAATCCTAACCTAGCCTTGTCTTGTACAATGTGCCTAATTGCCCATGAATTAATCTTGGATGTTTTAAATTGTTGAGAAAAGGGCTTCATATGAGAATTTTCTTGAACCTAATTGATTTCCCTCTCGGATTTTTTTGGTACATGATACCCAATTTGAAATGTTATGAAATTTTTTGAACATGTGGCCAACTTTGTCACAAAAAGAAAGCAAAAACTTCCCTTCATGAAAGCTTCGAATTTGGATTCCTCCACATTTTTTGAACTTCAAACACTATAATCTCACAATTTGTGAGGTCAAAACTTCCCATTTTCTTATTACAAACTAATGAAGTTGTCTACCAATAGATCTTGTGATAAAATGCAACAAGATTTCATTTTTCATTTGTCAGTTTTTTTAGGTCTTCGCCATAAAAATGGTCCATTCTGAATGTTTTTTGGTCAAACATAGTCAAAGAAATGTAGGGGTTAAAACACTAAAACACAATGCCTTGGGCATTTAGGGGCTAAATAAACCCAAGATATCAATGCTATTGCCCAATCACCTAATTTATTAAATTTTATATGCAACCATTGCATATATTGTAAAGGCGGACAGAGACATTGACCAACTCGTGTCTAGAAATGGGGGTCAGTCTAGGTGACTGCATAAAGTCCCAAACAGTTTCCTGTACCTTGAAAAACAAAATGCAATCAATGTCAAAACTTAGCTAGAACCTTAAGCAACTAAGCTTGACCTTCCKAAAGTCCCGTCCTTTTTTGAAGGTCCTGTATAAGGAACCTAATTTCTGCAAGAAAGGTTCAAAATTTGCTATGCTCCGCCGATGGTTTTAAAACTAAGTTATTGCTTGAAGGTGTCAGGAATTGTATCAGGAGTGAAGTATTCATTTCTCAAGTCCTCTACAGAACAAAACCGAACCTGCAAGAGCAAGCAACAGCAAAATGTTTTGAGTCYRTTATTCARCTACGGATTGTCTCGATACTTTGAAATTGCTGAGCACATACGTGATGAATCTCAAGATGTAAATGTCATATGAAGAGAACTACATGGCATCCGAAATGATTTTAATCAGCAAAAGACGTGAATTGATACGTTTAATAACCCAAATACGCCAAGAGACTTGGCAAGACACGCCAGTTGGGCCTCTCGATACTCTTATCTGGAAAATACATCTACACTTTAGCGATGAAACTTAGGATTCCTAAAATCAACATAAAAACTGATGGTAGAGCTGAAGAGGGTGGGTAACGTTACCAAGGCCGCGTACTTCCCAAACAACGGTTTCATCATTCTCCACCATGGTTCAAAGATGAAGGGAGCGTCCAAGAGCAGTACTTGTCCAAGCCTCTTAGGATAATACTTGAAGAAAACGTCAATCTGTACAAATAAAGAGAATATCCCCTCTCGATTAAGGACTGGACAAAGAACATATAGAATTTTAATTAAAATAAAAGATATTATCATAAGATCGCCGTAGTGACCCGCCCTTGTAAGGAATTTGCCATGATTTGTTCTTACCAGAAACTTGACAAATTTCAAATCCCCATTCTTTTGTTGGAAGCCTCTTAAGTCAAAGATCCCAAGAAATGTCTCGCCACCAGCTGGWAGTTGCTTGAGGGCCTTCTCTATCAAATACACGCAGTGCTTCTGGCTCTCCAGTAACAATTCATCCTGGACATACACCAGATTCTTTTCAACTACTCCGGATCTGTCACTTGAATCCAGCAAGAAGAATAGTACAGGTACAAAATAGTACACAACTCATGCTTGAACAATGCCAAACAGAAGACTCTAATTCATAAACTGCAAGTTCGGCAAGGTCCTCTTATCCGAGAAAATTCACGCTGCTACAGTAGAACCTCTGTAAAGTAATACTCTCTAAAGCAAAAACCTCTCTAAAGTAATACTCTCTAAAGCAATAACCTTTCTTAAATAATACTCCCTAAAGCAATAACCTCTCTGAAAAAACTCTCTAATAGGGTCGCATACAAACGTCAATAATGCAATGACCCTCCTTAATGTAATATAGTCAGCCCAGTCCCGACCCTATTACTTCAGAGAGGTTTACTGTACTGAAGTATGAACCGGTAAGAAAAATTCCAGCAAATTCAGAGTATTAATAGAATTTTCAGTAAAACTAGACTGGTCTATGAACTTCTAAGAACATCATAACGAGATTTTTCCGCATGCTTCATGGGAGGTCTTCCTATGATTCCGGTCATCGTATGGGCCTCCACACTGAAACATTGGGAGGTCTCACTGTGACCATAGGGGGCCTCTCCATATGGGAAAAATTCTATTATGATGTTGTCAAGAAGTTCATGAAACAGTCTACTTTAAACGGAAGCCCAGGTATGCCCGATCTATTCTAATTCTCAACCAAAAAACTGCACACAATAGGGGATCCATACCAAAGGGGGGATGAATAAATCAAGAGCGTCAAAAAGCTTACATTCGGAAAATGTTTAGTTGATATGACAATGATCACTGGTTTTCTTATATATATGTGGAAAGCTTTGAATCATTCCATTTTGATTAATAAGATGAAAATTATGAGGAGTTTTAGTTTGCGGGTAGTTATAAAATCTGTGTGTTAAAACAAACTTTGAATTAATAAATACTTAACTCAATTTTCAATGTTTTTGAAAAAAAATAAAAACATTGAATGTAGAATGTTTATTACAAGATTACAATTGCTGGGATTGGTATTATTCAATTCCATAACTGAATTCTTCACAATTTAGTGTATTGAGTCATTTTCTACCTCTTTCTACTTACAATTTTTTTCATGTATACTGTACAATTCCAAATGATTTGAAAATTTTCAAGCAAGTATGGTAGAGGGACCCATTACTAACCGGAGCCCCATCTCCAATCAATAGGGTGTTGTATTTCCGACCAAGGTTGGAACATATTTTCATTTTCTCCTTGGAATGCGGGTTTTTGATTTTTTCAAGGTTTGGACCAATAAGTGCATGAAAGTAGGAAGCAACGAGCAAGAAAGTAGTTCTTGAATGATCGGAATTGGATGACCCTAGATGTTGATCATGGGTCAAGCCGACCTTTGGCCTTTCAAAATTCATAGTAATTTCATTGTAAGAGATAAAATTACCCAAATTTTTGCAATATTCATCATTTCAGTCAATGCACCTCTAAAAATATTTGCTTTGCCTACCACTACCCTAGATCGTGTCCATAATTGCTTATTTGATTGGTTACGAGTCCCTCTACCATAGCCAACTTGCCTTGAGGAATGAATCCAAAGATTTACCTCCATTTTGGACATTTTTTCATGCAAATGCGACCTTGAGAAGTGTTGTTGCCTAGTTTTTTGCTCGGCCAAAAAATGGACTTAAGTCAATTCAAACGCTAATATCTTCCAATATACACCATGGAAATTTCTGAAATTTTTTCCACATCTTCTCAAACTATCCTACTACAATATCCTATCATTACATGTGTCTAAAAAAATTATCTATCTAAAATTTGGTACTTGTACTAGAAATAGCATAGTTTTTGAGAGTTTTTGGTGAAAACATAGTCCAAAACCTTTAGGGGTTAAAATAATCTTTTTTCCATTGACATTCTCTCCCAAAGACTAATTAATATAAAATGATTGGTGATGATTCTTGATAACAAAAGAAGGTGCATTTCTTAAAAAGAAAAAAATGAATTGTGTCAGTTGAACACTTTTGAACTACATGCAATGAATTAGGCTATGCAATAGAAGAGTAATTCAAGGGAAGTTATGGCTCATCTTCTTATTCAATTGAGTTTTTATACTAAACGACTCCACTAGTAGGGGACATGGCTTTTTTTTTTGGCTTTTTGGTGCGAGGTTGCATTGGAAAAAATAATTTGGCTAAAAATGCCAAAAATAATGTCAAAAAACTTGGATGAAATTGCCAAACAACTTTGAATTTAAAAAAAATCTTAGATGTAATCGCTAGATTGTGGATGAAAATCATAGTATACATCCAATATGTGGATGAATGTTGTAATTTGGAGCACTATTATAACATTTAATATCGCCATTGTGGCACTTCGTAAAAAATGAAAAAAAACCCTGGTAGGGAACCATTTTTGGTAGTAATTGGGTTCTTCTATGGTAATGTGGGGCCTTTTGAGCAAGAAATTTTTAGTAAAGTTGCTTTCAATATAACCTCTTGCTTGGAGAGTGGTTTGATGTTGCGAATGGTATTTTCTCAATGTGCATCTCACCTCGGGTGAATTCACTTAAATGAAACTTATAGCCTCCTACAACTTTCACCTTTCAAATTTTATAACTTGTTCATTGTACTTGCTAAAATTGTGCAACCACCTCCATCTTTCTTGATTTAGATGTACAAATATTATGCCTAATCTTGTATTACATGCCATAATGCCACAAATTATCTAGATGGTTTTAGGTGTGGGTATCTTTTCTCATATTTTCATCTAGCATCTGAAACCTTGTAAGGATGTATCCATCAAATACCAATTAGAAGAAATCCTAATCCCTAGCCCCAATCAAGACTCTCAAGCTTGCCTTGCCCATACAATTGAGTTCAAATCATGTTGATGTAAATGCAAGCACACTTGCATTGAGTTTGAAACGTCAACCAAATAAGAAGATGAGCAATAATCATCTGTTCCATTTCCCGGTCATTCACCAATCCATTTCATGACCAAATTCATTGTAGAAGGTCTCAAAAGCGTCATTCAAACTCAACCCAGTAGTATGACCTACATAATGCTCACCTCAACTCAACTCTATTAGGTTACATTTGAGTATTGTTTTCAAACTCAACCATCTTTGCATGACTTGGTTGCAAAATCCAAACCACAAAGTGTGCCCAAGTGGTTTAACCCTTGAAGGACGGACTGGTGGCCGTGGAAATCATGCATTTTTGCTACCGTGTGACACCATCTAATTTGAAAAGCCAGATATACTCATTGGAAGTCAAAAGTACTAGAAAAGATCTTCCCTTTCCACTCCTAATACAGAGGATGAAAAGTTGCAATTCTGTCCTACACGGTTTGATTCCTTGTCATTCACAAGAAGCAAAACGTCGGCCGCGGCGTTCAAGGGTTAACTCAATCGTCTCCGCAGGGCAAGCATTTATTCCTTGTATTCACCATTGCCCAACCCCTAAAGAGCTTTCGTTTTTCCATGATCACACACGTACTAAAAGTGRAAAAGCTACCTTGTTGGCACAGGCTTTGAACTCCATGCCACACGGATATAGTCCACTGTTGGAAACTGAATAGAATTCAGGGATGTAATGTTTTCTAGTACCTGTTTTGGGTTTCTGAATGCAAGTACCTCGTCTACGATTTGGACTTCGAACAACCGTTGATCCTGACCCTTGGCACTGCGGCAGCAGCCAAGGATGTATTCAAAGCCCACGACGCGGCGTTTTCCGATCGGCCCACGCGACTTGACCACAAGATCATTTCTGGGACGACGTACAAAAGCTTGACGAGTGCACCTTATGGGCCTTACTGGCGCCAGGTGCGGAGAGTCTGCAACACGGAGCTGTTCTCGAAAGCGGTTCATGCTTCTCATGAGAATGTGAGAAAAGAGGAAATTCACAACATGATGAAGGTGATTCTGGACGAGTGCCAAGCAGGAGGTGCTGCCATTGACCTCAAAAGCTGGACCACCGGATTGACGGCCAACAACATGACGAGAATGCTCATCAACAAAAGGTGAACCTCCGATTCTTATCTCRAGWTTGCWTAGTATAAGTTATGTTTCAGAATTTGTGGAATGAAATGCATTGCTCAATGAAGGCCTTTCAATGCTGAATGGGGAGTTCCTCATGGTAATGTGGGTGTGGGCATTGAAGTGTTCAACGTTGAACTTGTTCCCGTCTCCTCGCTTGGTTAATCGCACTGGGTTTGGGTTTTAGACCTCGTTGAATGTGTAGCATTCCACGCTTTCAACAGGGAATGCTTATGTCCAGAATGGTAATCTGGGAATGAAACATCAAAGTTTTCAATGTTTTCAATTTGCGTCCCATCTCTCCCATTTGAGTAATGGCATTGTATGGAATTGATCATCACGGTGTGCATCATCTAAGGTATCTCTTGTTGATCATAATAAGCAGCGCTTCGGGTCTTTCTATGCTGTCACATTCTATTTCAACATCCATTCCTCAAAGTCTAAAAATCAATATTAGAATTTATTTATGTTAGATTGACGCTAGTATTGGCTTGTCCTCTTGTAACTTGGGATCCTCTGTTGTTGAATGTTTTGACTGGCAACTCATCCTGATTCTTCTTCACTGTCCATTCCTTAGCCTGGTGTGAATGTTTTGTGGAATAGATACTTTGGAACGGGCGTGACGGATGAGCAAGAAAAGAAAAACTTCGAGGAGCTGAACGACCACGTCCTTGGCGCCTACAGCAGCGTCTACATCAGCGACTACATCCCATMCTTGGCCTTCGTGGACAAGYTGCAGGGCCACATCACGAAGCTGCAAGAGATTCGAACCTTTCTGAGACGAGTTTTGGGCAAGATATTCGAAGTGGAGAAGCACCGGCAACGCACGCTGGAAAGAGGACAGCAGGAAGAGGCCCACCACGTGCCGGACTTCGTGGATGTGTTGCTGAAAACACCGCTCGATGACGGCGAGAAGTTCACTGACGGAGAGATCATCTCCATTCTTTCGGTAACATTCCTCACGCATTTGTACACAACCATGTTCGCAACCCAACTTATAAACCCATTCTATCAGTGCTTCATGACAAACAATATTGAATGTACTTGATAACCAGTAGGACGCTTGTATGCATGTCCACTTACAGTCTGCGATGTTAATGTTAACAGTGACACATCCGAAAGATTATGTGATGTATTCCACAGTGCATCGCATTCCACGAAGTTCAAACAGAGTCCACAATTTGGGAGTTGACACTCAACAYTTTCTCAACGTTAAGCTTGTTTTCGACCTCTCCCAATTAGCTATGTCACAGCATTGCATTGACATCAAATTGTGCATCCTTGTTCATCATCTCTAACGTAACTAAAGAAACTAATTCTCGTGTTGATCTCTGTTCAACATGATAAAGCACTACTTGGGATCCTCAAAGTTGCTGGATGTTGTGATTGTCCAGAAGCACATTCGATATCTTTCAGCACCCATTGCTTACTGTCTGAAAGTAATGTTCCAGATTGGAGACTCTGTGTCTTCCAATTTTAGGCTCTGTTTTTCACTTAAGAGTTTTCTGTCTTCCTGGGGGAGTCAATTGCAGAGCATGATCTTCGCTGGAACCGATAGCAGTGCCACCACGGTGGARTGGGCGATGGCAGAGCTCATGTCCCACCCAGACATTTTGAAGAAAGGGCAACAGGAGCTGGACGCCGTGGTAGGCAGCGCCCGTCTCGTCGAAGAAGCCGAYCTCCCGAACCTSCCCTTCCTGTCCKCCATCATCAARGAAACGTTTCGTTTGCATCCMCCGGTRCCCCTCTCGCTGCCTCGCTCCTCCAACCAACCCTGCGTCGTGGCCAACCGCTTGTTTCCTGTCAACACCAGACTCGTCCTCAACATCTTCGCCATTCACCGGGACCCGAGTGTGTACGAGAATCCCAACGCTTTTCAACCCAACAGGTCAGGGATGTTGATATGAACCAGCTTTGGTAATTCGAATCCACTCCTTCCTTCACTTTCTTCGCCAGGGAGAGCACATGGCCATACATGGAGTAGTATCTGCATGCATCACAAAATTCCATGATCAATCAATCCTAACCCAAAAACCATCACGAAAGAAATTAGAAAAAGCTAGAGGATACTAAATCCGCTAGAAACATGACCCTGTCTCTAATAGACTGACCCCTCTTACGAACAGCACCTCATCTCTTCCAATGCACATGGTTGGCMTTCAATTCGCAAGTTAGGTAAAGCACGACTTGGCTAAGTATATATTTTGCCAGCGATCTTTGAATGGAAATGAGGTCGTCTATTGTCCCTGCAATAGTGGTCTATAGGCTCCCACTTTCAATAATTACAGTGGCTAACTACTAAAAGATCATCATAATTTRTTGAGAAACATGTGATCTCAAGAGATCTTGACTCTTGTAGCGAAAGTGATCTCTTCAGTGAGTCCTACGGAATGATCTCCCAATGAAAGCACACTCGAACATGCACACCAATAGAATTCCCTACCTTGCGCATACTTCCCATGCATTGGCAATTAACCTTTAAACGTCACAGACAGCGCCTGGAGTAAATTTTTCAGTATGTTTTAGATTACTGAGACGTTTAAGGGTAACTTGAAAGTAATGAAGCAAAGCAGGTGAACACGAACTTACATAATGAATACTTTCACCTTGCCGCTGGCGACTGGGGTCGCAGTAGACTCTACAGTGTGATCGTCATTGTCAGTGTTTTCAACAGACGTAGGTGCCGGGGSTGGCGTCGTCGTGGGTGCCTTCGGTGCCGACGCGGGTGCTTCTGCAGCAGGAGGTGCTGGAGCAKCAGCRGCTTTGGCGTCTGATGAAGGACCCGTTTCAAGCCTCTCGTTAGGAGTATCCGACCCCCCTCCTCCCAAAAATTTACTCCCCTTGCTTGGGAAACATCCTGAGCCTTTCCCCATCTTTGTACCAMGACTGCTTCCTCAATGAAGAGCCTKAKTTCTGCATATCAACACAYTTAAAGATCAAAATATGACCTAAAGTACCACAAAAGTAACCTATTTGTTTTGTCCTTCAATTACTCTCCTGTCTCACAAACCTTGTTGTCATATTCTTAGAAAYACAACATATTGCAGGTTTATATGCAAGAGGAATTACAACGGCCCTTCAGATTATACCCAAACCTATTTAATCGAACCACCAACCTCGTCACGAAGACAGTTTCAACGAGTAAAAAAGTGAGCTACAGTATCGCAGGAAATCTAGAATGTTATTTAGAGACCTTCACATTAAAGGGGATTGGGAGTAACGAAAATGACCGGCAGTAATGACATGTCAACATATCAACTTTCGAAAAAATTCAAAAATGAAGAATTTCACTTTAGTAACAGCATCTTTCTCCTGTGACGGAGCTCAATGCTCGGAAATAGAAGAACAGTGGTACTAAATTCCCTTGGGATAGCCCGACTACAACCAACGATGAACGTGAAACCCTGCTTCAATGTTCTAAAGCTCCAATCCCCCCCAAACCAAAGATTCCCGGTAATACAAGAAGTGCTTAAAGAGCAGGAGAAAATCTCTTCACTAAGCATCAGGCCAAGATACAACAAATCCTAGCGATCATACTATCTAGTATGTCAATTAAAGAGATAAAAAAGAGGGAGCGTAGACCCCTAGTACATTCTCTGAGAACCAGATCTCGAAGACTTAAGGCTATGGAGTTCTGAGCCGAGTCGATCGGGCATGAAGACCGCCACAGATCTACCATTACTAAAAAAGAAATTTGCATCAATCTTCAGACTAAGCTATCAGATGTACTCATCCAGAATCCCGAGCAAGAAAAGGCTTCCAAGAACGCACACACAACGCTGCCCGATCGTACACGTGCCCCAGTACCTTCGGCTATGGAAACAAGAATTGACCTCTACCAGCAACTCTCACAATAGCACTCTATCCACTATCCCACTCCTCGATCTCTCCCCACTTCCCAACCATTTCCCATCTCAATCCCGCACAACATTGCACCCTCGTGAATCCCAAACCAAAAAACCTCGCCACCCACACAAATTCTTCAAATCCTCATCGGTTTTGCCCACGAGGAGCCTCCATAGATGCTCCTGCATCCTCGATCCTCGAACAACCCACCAGAAGAGATTTTACAAGCTACTACCTTAAGGCTTACCACAAAAGCTGGAGGAGTACGTTGTGTTCTCCAATGCTCCACTGGGCGCCCACGACTAAAGCAACTTTGCATGAATTTCTGCGAGATGAGACACTAAGCTTTAAAAATACTGTACAAAGATGGAAGGAAGGATCCGTGGATGATGAGGGGAATGATGCGGATAGGATCCGAAAATGTCAGAGAAAAGCTCCGTCTACTGACGCAGAAGGTCCCAGGCTGGACGCAGAAGCTTTGAGACTCGTATTGCGAATAAGTTACAGAGGCCATCTTAGGGGTTTGGGGATTTGGGATTCAAGGATTCTTGGATGCACACAGTTGTGATGAACTGTGTTATGTCAGTACTGATGATGATGATTAACTTATGGTTTCGATGCTTCTGAGGATACTTCCTGCTGCAGCTGCTGCAGCGCCAGCCGCGCCAGCCGCGCGGCATGCGCCTGTTGTCAGGGCCGCGAAGCTAGCGCGCTCACCGCGCTGTGAGCGTGCTCGTGCATGGATGTGGGATGATTTATCGTGGATGAATATCGTCTACTAACTCTCTGAGAGGGATTTTTCATATATTTGGGGCAGTGCAGAAAGGTATCTTCATGAAGCGAATGCAGTTGTTTACATCTATATAATAAATGGATGAAACATGAAATGTGAGGATGAAACTTAAACTATTCCTCCAAAAGAGTATACATTCATCCCCTATATAATGATATTGTCTGTAGAATATGTAGTAATCCAATGATTACATTCACTGTAAATGGGGGAATACATTGTCTAATATTTCATAAATTGATTGTATCGCTTCTAAGCAAGATATAGCTCAAAAAAATCCTTTGGTCTCTAATCAAGAACTTTGTTTGGATTTGAAGATGAGATCAAGCTTTTGCAGTGAAACGCTTGTGTAGACAAAAAGTGGATGGTGAATGAATTTCAGAGAAACCATAGAAGCAAATTAACCCTAGAGTGCGCCAACATTCAGAAAACTAGACGATGAACATATTGAAAGTGTAGTTTCATCCTCCTAACTCTCGTCCTAACTTGCTTGGATGAAAGTTCTTCTAATTTGTAGAGAGACTAAGTTGTTGTTCTATGTAAGGGTTGGATTTGGTGTTACTAGAGTAAATGTTTTTCTAAAATTACCAATGTGCAAGTATGTCAAGTGGTTGACTAAGCCAAAATTGCATTGACTTTAGTTCAAAACTGGATTTGTCAAAATGAGGTCATAGATTTTAACAATAAAAAAATTTCAAAAAATCACTATGTCAAGAGAACTTCATTTCAAATCCATGTCAACAAATTTTACTCCAAGAATGATAATATTTTGCTTGTTATCAAATTTTGAAGGAATTTTGAAATTTTCCTTTCAAAATTTATAAAAATAATATTGGTGATGGCATTGGTGAATCTAACCGTATAGATGGAATCTACAACTCTTAGTCTACAACTTTTATTTGTATATCAATTCTAAATTATGCTTCCAAATAGCACTCTATAATGATTTTTCTCAAGTCGTCAATTTTTGGGATGAATTAGGACAATGTAGGGTTAAAGAATGTGTCTATTCATTCAAAAATTTGGTATTTTTTTGGCTAATTACTATGGTAGGATGATACCTACCTTGATGATAGGTATCATCCTTCCACTAGGTGGACTAAACAAGCCAATTTAGAAGGAGGCTTGTTGGTAGAGGGCCACACATCCTGGAATGTATGCATATAAAGAAGAAATGGATTGAATCATCGAGAGGTATTTGTGCATCTATAGAATCATCTAATGTAACTGATTTCCATCTAATTATTCAAAACCTAATGTTTTCAAGAGGTGTGTGTTATACTCTATATTAATATGTTATATTTTAAAATATCATGGAGCAACACAATTTATCATGAATTTTAGCAACTTGAAAATCAAAAATCATATTTATAGGTCCAAAGTTATTTCTTAAAGACAAAAGGATAATCCAAATTTCCAAAATTGTAAAGATGTATTTAAAAATGCAATTTAGAAGAATAATTCAACTATGACTATCAAACAACAGCTATAAAATATAATCGGTCAATAGATCGTATCCAAATGGTTGGACTAACTAGTATACAAACAAATATTTTTCAATAAAATTTGAAGCCAAAAATTAAGAACTCCCTCTAAGTTGATTGTAGATTAAATATTTGCAATTTTTATAAGGAATTTTCTTTCAAGTTCAAAATGTTCACCTCTAATCATATTAATTTTTTTTTTAAATTTATATTCAAGGGACATGACTTTTTGAAGGATTATTTTTGGCCTTAAAAAACTATTTCTTGAGGTCAAACCTATCAATCTCCTTTGAATTATAGAAATCATTATTTCGAAGCAAAGTCTTTCAAACCTATACCCTAAAATTTTTAAAGAACTAACACAAAAATCTTTTAAAAAATCAAATGATGAAAAAATGCATTTTTGTATGCTTGGGATGTGTTTGCATTCATCCATTGTTCAAAATTTGAATGCCTAGTCCGTAATTCTCAAAGATTGTAGGTAGTCCTAATCTCCAAAAAAGCTATCCACTTATATATAATTGTAAAGAACCAATTTCAAATTTTTATTTTTTCAAAAAGTGATTTTTAAAGAAGTTTTTTGGGCTGCCCGGACTGCCCAAAGTTCAAAGAAAATCACATATCATGCAATAACTTTTTAACAACGTAGTCAAATGTTATGAAAATTGTTGGGCCTTAAAGCTACTCCTTGGACACATGTTGTGTTAAAATTTCAAAGAAAAAAAATGAAAACCCCATTCGTAGTGAGCTGCCCAAAATTGCTATGTTGCCAAAAAACATAGTTTGGTCCTTTAGGGGTTAAGGGTTAATGTTTTGTTTCCTTGAGTTAATTTAGAAAAAGGAGGGCCTGCTGTGGCTTGCAAGTTCAATTCAGATGTGGAGCCAGCCTTTGTCTAAAGCATCGCCAGTGGAAATTAGGCAATCCAAACTTCAAATGGACTAGTATGCACTGTCCCGTTGCTATAGTATAATAAAAATAGAGTAAAAATAATTTTTTAATTTTTGTATTCACAACAAAATATTTTGAAATTCATTATCTTTTTATACGTGAATTGGAATGCCACAAAACAAAGTCTATGAATCCCTCCTCACAAAGAGCTTTCTAATGGTACCTAAAATGCACCCGTAGGATGCACGGTCCAAAAGATCTCACCGTAACAAACAAAACAAAACAAAACAATCAACCTAATTTAGAGTATAGAGTTTTCTTCATTATAAGAAGAAGAAAAGATTCTACATTAAAAAAAAGATCATTCGTGCAAAAAGAAAATTTCCAATTCAATGGCATACATGACACATCTCAAAACTTGAAAAAGTATGACAATTATAATTTTTTTTATTGTGAGCCAAATTGTAGTCTCCCCATGTTTTGCTTAAACCAAAAATCTGTAGTAGCCAATATTTTCCTCTTTCCGAGGCTCAAAAACAACACCTTGTAGGTATATAAATTGGAATTCACTTTGTCTTTTAGGAGATTTATCGATTTTGCCCACATGTATGAAAATCTGCTCTAAAGTGAAGTCAGAGCCTTTCAAAATGAAAAATCCTTGATTGGAATAAGCTTGCCCAACATTTTGTATTTCACCCTCTTGCGTGAGGCACATCATGTCATTTTCTTAGTTCTTGTTTTGGGGTTGGTTGCATTGCTACTATCATACTTAGGGTGTGAGCTCAAGTAAAACCATTGGAAAAGGTCACAATAACATTATGAATTTGACAAGTAGATCAAGGGATATATTTTGAACTCTCTGTGTTCTGCAAGCCTAAAATATTATCTACTACAAAAATATAAAGAATATTAAAGTTTTCAATAGATCAATAAATAACTAATCAATGACTAGTGAGATGCATTTATATCATGCCACGTGTGAGATGCCACTAGCTCAATGGCATAKGACAAGTTCAGTGATTGGCCAATGTGACTCAGATGACTGCATTATGACTACTATAATTGACAAACAATATATTTGTAAATATATAGATTGCACACAAAAAATATAACAACAAATCTCCTCCATATTACGAAATGTATAGACATGACTACTCTACAACTTTATGTAGTTGTTTTTTAGTCATTTATAAGTCAATCATACATGATTAAGGTAATCAATAATTGGTTTATTGCTAAGTGATTGGATCATAAATTTGCATTACGTTGGTCCACAATTTTTGTGTTGAATGAACTCATGATTTTTGCAAACCATGCTAACACAACCATAAAGAATTTAAAATCAATATCCCTAGAACTTGAATTGTCCACAATGAGCTTAATGAATTAAAGCATATGTAATATGAATACAATCCCTAGATACATCCAAAGAAATATGAACCTTGAGAACACAAGTGTGAAAAGAAAAACTCTAAGTTTTCATTTGAGTTGACATGATGAAACATTGCTCTTTGTTARGATTCAAAAAAAGGTTGGAATGACAAGACTCTCATTAATTATACACTCAAGAACTTGAAAGCTCAATCAACATGTAAATGACAATGAAATACATTCTCTATATATAACCATTTTGCATTCATTATTTGTATTTTCATAATAAAATTGGCTATGTATTTTACATTGCATTTGACATAATGAGTGAATTAATTTCTACTAATGTGGTCCTTGGCAATGTCTACTTAAACTTCGAGTGCTTTTTGAAATGGTTGTAATCCTCAATGTTTAGAATATATGGCGAATTTCATTAAAATGGCGATATTATGTTATTTTGGCGCTTTTTACAGGTCAGACCACACGGTTTGAAATCTAAACCCGCCATAGATTTTTGGAATCTATACCTGTCTTAGACTTCTGAAATCTATACCTGTCCTAGATATTTCAAACCGCGTGGTCTGAAATCTAAATAAATCATAGATTTATGACATCTCCAACTGTCGTAAATGGCTCAAAATCTATACCTCTCCTACATTTCTCTTAAGCAGTTCAAACTACAAGGTTGAAAATGGCACATGGAATACTGCCACTTTAATGAAATTTGCCATAAATACTAAATGTTTGTAGCCCTTATTGGCRGGKAGGAATCCATTTGCATTCTAATTAATGACTGAACAATCACTACAAAGCAGTTATATTTTGAATTCTTCATTAAGCAAAAACTAACATCATATGACTAAAATAGTCATGGTGCAGTCTATTGCAAAATGAATTGACCATGACTAAACTATGACCAGTCTTAGTCAGTTGTGCCATCGTGAAAATTATTCACTTTAAATTCTAGCTTGCCCTAGTAGCACTCATTTTTTAGTATTTTTAGTTAAATATTGCTTTTAGTTGACAAGACAATATGACTAGACAAGTGAAGAGGGTTGCTATTGTGTGAGCATTGGAATGTGAGCCCATGAGTTTAGAATAATACACACCTACTTAATAGGTGTATTTTGTTACAAAAAACAACTATGATTGTAGGATATATATGTTACAAATACCCATATTATAAGTGTTTATGATACATACACCTTCTATTGTGTGTGGTATCTATATTATAGGTACCTATATTGTAGGTTCAATGCTCACAAGCTGGCATTCTTGGGCTCATAGACAATTGAGAAATGACTAGGCATTAATCCACATCAATAATGAAGGCTCAAGACGCAAATTGAACTATAGATGGAGATGACTGAATGACTAAAATCGGCAAAGAATGATCCACAATGTTCCTTTTGTTCACACATGTCTGTTCTCTTACACAAGGACCTATAAACCTTTGAATCACATACTTGACCTAGGGCGTGCAAGGGCAAATTGTACATGAGATGTTTATACATAAGAATCAAATTCCAAAAGTCAAGTCAAATCTTTTTTCTCTTAATAAATTGCAAAAGGTAAAGTAATAAAAAGTAATTTCATGAATTTACATTGGAATTCTTTATCAATGGCTCCATAATTGCTATTTGTTATGCATTTTTGAGTGAAAATTGGAATTAAATGTTTTTCATTTGCAAATTATATGGTATTCCTCTACACAACTTTGAAAATGTTTGAAAAAAATTTCAATCCATTTGGCTTCATTAATTGCAAGATCTAGGCATTCAATGTTTATGAAGAAAATTTCACAGCTTGCTTGACTGTGTGTTCTCTCTATCTGCTTGCTACCCAATTTGTCTCTAAAATTTCAAGCCCCAAATCTCTCGACTTTGGCCTTCGATTGAACAAAAAAATTGTGTTTTGGGGAAGTTTATAGAAATATACATCTTTGATAAGAATTTCACTTTCATCTTCTCAAAATTTACTTCCTAGTAACCTACCTAAGTTTCCAATTGTCCACTCAAATAGACAATTATTCTTTATAAGGGTTAACATCCATGAATCTCAAATCAMYCTTTTGTCCCTAGTTTTGCAAATTTAGTCTTTAACTCCAATTCCAACTAAAAAATGATGCACAATCAAGGCAACTTTCTCATGCCTCTAGTTTCGTTAGGACCGGAGCTAGAGTGTATGAGATATGGCTATTTAAGTAACAAGTGAATTTCAAAAGGCAATAAACTTTGACTACCCATAGAATCAAGAATTTCTTTTCGATGATGATTTTATCTTATTTACTTCATGTCAAAATCACTAGTGTGCCCTGTGCAAATGCCACAACCAAAATATAAATAAAAGTTGTTTTTCGATTTTATTATTTGTAGTGTAATCTTTGAAATTTAGTACCACTCACATCAAAGGTTCAAACTCTATGAAATTGGCATGAAGAGAAGCTGTATACACAAATGAGTGCAATGGATGTTGTTTCGTGGTGTTCAGACCTCCAATGCAAAAGTTATGAAAATTTCAAATTAAAAGGTAATTTAATACTCCGTATTATTTTTCTATTCATAAAACCTTTGAAATTCAATAAGTTTCATACCAAAGGTCCAAATGAAACCAAAAAAAAATCCGTGCACCCCTCCTCGCCAAGATCTTTTGAGCAGAGTGAATGTGTTGTTGGATGCCTCTTAGTTTTCCACATCTTAGTGTATTAAACAAACAAAATAGACAACCTATCTCAAGGAATAGACTAGTTTGCCTTGTGCCTTTTCACACCCAAAATAAAAATAAAAGTTTATTTTTATTTTTTTTATTTTGATAAAACCTTTGAATATTCAAGAGCTTTCACACCAAAGATTCAAATGCCACAAAATTAGTAGGAATATGGAAAAGCTCTGTGCACAAAGGAGAGCACAGGGCTTTATTTCATGGCGTTTGGACTTGGGATGCAAAAGTCATGAATTTTCCAAAATAGAATGTAATATAATGAAAATTTCTCATTTCATAAAAACCTTTGAAGTTCAATAATTTTCACACCAATGATCTCATCAAGTGTATCAAACCAACCAACAAAACAAAACAAACAACCTATGTATTAATGAATTGACTAGTACGCCATGTACCTTTGCCACAACCAAAATAAAAGTAGGTTATTTTTTTATTTTTTTATTTTTAGTAAAATCTTTGAAATTCAAGAACTTCACACCAAAGGTTCAAACGCCAAAAAATAGAAAGCTCTACGCACTAAAGAGTGCAAAGAGCTTTGTCTCATGGCATTTGGACTTGCAATGCGAGAGTTATGAATTTTCCAAAATTGAAAGTATACAAGTCAATTTTTGTATTCATAAAAACCTTTGAAATTCAATAACTTTCACACCAAAGGTCCAAATGCCACAAGACGAAGTCCGTACGTGCACCCCTCCTTGCCAAGTCAGAGCTTTCAAGCACCACCAAGAACACCACTCAACGCATCATTGTTTGTTAGATCTCAACATATCAAACAAACAAAACAAAACAAACAATCCATCTTAATGGTATTGATATTGATGTTTATAATTATGAAAGTCAAGTTATCTAATTTTGAACTTATATTGTCATTTAAAAACTGAAAATACAAAAACTAGTACACGAAGGAGTATTTTGAAAACCCACTTTACATGATGGATTTTATCATTGTTGTAAATGAATTTAAAATACTAAATAAAGACAAAATTACATGGGTCAAATGAATGTCAAAATAAGAGAAAATGCTAGACACCGCAGCCTAATCTATTCATTTGGTGGATTCAAGAAAATATTACAATGCCTCACCCAACATTGTAGAGAAACTGGGACTATTCACCCTTCCCTATCAATCAGAATTGGAAAAGTATTCCAATCCAGGTAGAGAACATGGAAATCCTAAACAATTCAGTACATGAGCTCAAGATAGTGTCCGAAAGGTAATCCAGATTCATTTTCACGAGCAATTCCAAGGCAGCTCCTCTGAATGTTTATGCAATGTCATTGTTTTGCATACACATTCAGACTCTTCGACTTGTTTACCTTATGATGTAATGACCCCTGTAATTATTGGCTGCTGCGGAGCAAAAAAGAGAATAATGTATGAAACTACTCAGAATTGTGAAACAAGAATGAYCGAAAAATCATAGCAGATACATGCTTCAGAATCAAGGACTAGGATTASTAYGATTTCACACAGTCAAGRCTCCCAAGTTCATCATGGGCGAGGAGTAACGTCGTGATTCAGTASAACCGTTACATGTTTCGAGTTGGACATGCATTTGCCCAGTGTCCACTCTGATTACACCTGAAGCAGACACTACCGCTCTCTCCAGTTGCGCTGACGAAAGTACTCCTTGTAGAATTAGATTGCCCTCCTCGAGCCCCACTGGACCTGGAGCTCCCAGAGCTTGAACTTATTACCGTTCTAGAACTGGTGGATCTAGCAGTAGCTCTCGACGTTGCTCGACCCCTGCGACCACCCCGACCTCTCCCTTGACCGCGTGCTTGACCTCTTTGGGTTGGTATTGGCTCTGGTTCTGGAGCATGAACACCTGGAGCGTCTTCCCATCTGAGAACACAAATGCACGTGGAGAGGTCAAGACCTCTGCAATAAACGCAGCAAATGACCTAGCGACAGCCTAATGTACAATCCAAAAAACAAAACGACTGTTCCTAAAGCTGTTACCAACAGATTGCCTAATTTAGTTGCCAGATTGCCTGAACCATGAAACAGCGAATTGGATCCTTACTGGAAAAATTCACATTCACCAGTCGGACAGCGGTGAAAGCGTCTGCCGCGGTTTGCCTCCGTGTTGGCAGTCAGCAACTTGCAGGGCTTGTCACACTCGCAGCGTACAGTTCCTGTTGCTGCTGATGCTGCGAAATAGAAGCAAACACAGTTAGATAACCACAATTGGACATTCATACCTGGACCCCCTGGATGTAAATTTGAATAACGAACTTGAATGCAGCAAGGCATTGAAAAATGTCATATTGCCCAACCTGAAGCAGGTGGCACAGACGAATCATTCGGTCTCCGATCTTGGACTCGGTTAGGAGTGCGGCCTTGCTGATAACGAGGGCAATCCATATTGTAATGTCCCGACTGCCCGCAATTTGTGCAGTTCCTTTGATTTGCATCCCGTCCACTTACAAAGTGACCGGTGTTACCAAAGCCATTGCTGTTCCCTGGTACATTTGTATTAGCAGTAGCTGCATTTCCATTCCTATTTGTATTMGCAAATCCCCTTGGTATGCCCGGCCTAGTAGGTTGGCCAGCGGGTGGTCCCGTACCTCCTGAACATTACAAACTCGTTCGTTGCATCAATTGAACCACAAGAATCCAATAAATGTACATATAAGTCACTGGTACACGATTGCAGGACAAGACAGGTAATATCCGTGCCTACAAGTCGAATTTATACTACAAGTAAGACGCAAATCTCTTTAAAATGCGATCCATGAGACACAAATTCACTACTCATGGATGCAAACAATATTGGCTTTCTGAGAGTAAAAATGAAGAGAAAAAGTRAGACAAACAGTGCTCCAACAATAAAACAATAAAAATGCACTTTGATTCAGAACCTTATATTCTTTGCAAAATTCGTTTCAATCACAAATTCAGGCTAATTGGGTCATACCTGGAGTAGGGCGTGGACCTGTGCCGCATATTTCAATCAAGTCCTTGATCACCCGATCACAGCCCACGCAACCTACAAAAATGGGGATATGTCACTCATCTACCTCACTGGACTGGACAATTAAACGGAAAAAAGTAAATTCCCTACTTCTGGATCATTTCCAAAAATCTTCTGGATCACTACTTCAGTCCCTTTCCTGATCATGATTTGTCATCTGTTCACTGCATTGACTGAGAAAAAGCTAAGGAAAGAAGCTTCTCCAATTATACGGCCTCTTTTGATCCTCGATAATTCTCTGACACTGAAGARCACTGTACATTCACCATAGTTGTCCAAAAAAATTTACTACTCAYGGATGCAAAAATCTGGAGCCCACAAAAGAATATTTGATTGATAAATGACACTAAGATAGTGATTGCTTTATCAACTCGAGAATGCGTTACCTGTGTGTTCAACATCGAAGTTGGGAGGAATTTCAGCTCTACGAAACTTAAAGTATACCTTCAGAACCTGGCCTGCACATCAATCCGAATGATAAAACTTCATTCACGTCGATACTCACATAATAGCATCCGTATTAGCCAAAACCAATCACAGCGTCTCACAGGAAAAGACAAAAACGAGAATTCCTACAAAAGAGCATTAAGTTACGGTTACAAATTGGACRATAAGCTTCAGATCAGTCACTAAACCCTCATTGAAATCAGTATAACTGCTACTATTGTTAAAGCTGAGACATTCCAGCATTCATAGGTGAGTTGCAAAAGTTGTTTCAAAGAGAAATAATCCRCTAGTAAGAATTACCAGGTCCACAAGAAGGGCAAGKCTGATTGGTAACATTTGCCTCCATTGCMGGCCCAGGTAACCACACCACATTTCTGCACTGCACCACCTTCCAGTCATAATCTTATGGATGCATTATATTCAAAGACAAGTAATGACTGCTAGATTTAGAGKTAGGAATCCAAAGAATAAAAATAATGACTTACAGTCGGATAACCGGAGCATCCAACCATAAACTTGCCATCCTGCCAGCACCAAATTAGAAAATGCATTTTAGACAGTGCCAGACAAAGTTCTGAAAGAATACAACACTTCAATAGAGTCGACTTCAGACTAAGCAATAAGGAAACGTTCTACAGCTCATCACCCCCCACTGAGTAATATTGAGATCTTGCAATACCTACCGGCTTTTTCCGAAGGATCATGCTGTTTTGCTGACAAAGTGGACAGAGTCGCACTCTTTCTCCTGCTTGTCGTTGCTCACCCCCGCCCACAGACCTACCAATAAAGATTTAAACACAATTATATTTTCAGTATTTTAACCTATTGAGAATTACGTACTTTGCCAGGAGAACGCAGCTTGACGATTACGTTCCACAAGGCATCCAATCGCTGCATGACATGTGGGTACTGCGAACATAAATGAGTTATATAGCTTGTGTTGATGGAAATATACGATTTAATCAAAGGAATGATGTTATAGAAGCCAAGATACAAAGACCTACCTTTCAAAGAAAACACCCATCGCATCCAAGAGCATTTCCTTTTGTGTCCGCGCCTGCAAAAAACAAAAATAGTATTAGAAATAGAAATCTAAACGAATGTTTCATCACTCGGGAATTGGAGAACAGCAGAACCATTGTTCACAAAACAGAACAAAGGGCACAGTATTGGGGCGTTGCAAACGTACACTAATGAAGAGACTTTTCATCCCTTCTAATGCTGTTCCGAGAACCTGAGGCTTTGTTTTCCTACCATCGCTTACAGCTTTCATGTCACTCTCCATGAGAGCCCGAAGATCAGGCTTCCACAACTCATGCCTAAGAACAACAAAATGAGAGTCATTAGCGAGTACCTAATGCAGAAGACAGGTGCAGGCTGGAATAAAGACATCAGTAAAGATTAGGTGAGATGAAGAAGCGATCCCGTGACAGAACTTCCATAAGCTTGCAGCTAATCAATCACATGATTAAATTTTATGGAAATTAAATTTTATCAATTCATGTGTGCGGTTGTTGTCTGTCTGAGAAGTGATTAATGTGAGGGTCGCTAATATGGCCTACTTCTGATKTCTCCAAAAAACTGAACCCTCACAATATGCCATTTCTTCCTATAAAGAATGTCAAAAGATTAGAATGACACAAGATCATCAATTCTGAAAAAAAATGGAAAGGCTCATACGGGCTATTTCCCTCAYCTGAAGAACTTCCTCCTCACAATATTCATGCCTTGCATTGCAATGGGATCCAAACTAGTCAATAGTATAGATATGATAACAATTTCAATTTACAAGAGGCTTACCCCATGGTATCATATCCCATAACCAAACCCTCCCCCTGCAATCAAATGRAAATAGAATATAGTAAGGAATAGTATATTGAAAGATGCAACTTGCGATGTAAACTATATTCCGGTGCTCTTTGAGATCTTACTATTTGCCATATTACGGCCTGTTGGCTCAATTCCATTGACAACCATACATTGCATCAATCCTGAACCATCTCATTATTATATCAGGTGAGATGACAAGTGAACTGCTTCAACTGCACGGAAAATTATATCTGATCATTACATTAAAGTCTAACAAAAAGGTCAACCTGTCAATATCCTTTGGTTTAAATGTCTTTAATCGCTCTTCTGCTGGTGCAAGGGAATGCTCTATGTGCTCGTCGTTAACGTGGTCGAGAGGGGAGAGAGCTTACAAGGGTTGTGGGACAAAAACGAGTATTAGCGTCTTTTGTCGCATAGCATCGATCCAATAATTTCTTGATGTGGTCATGCATAGTAGCATCTGTACCTATCCCGGCCTGCTTAGTTCCTGTCAGCAAACCATCTAGAAGGAGAAAAAGAGCAAAAAAAGTACAATCAAATCTACCTTGTTGTTGGACGCATAACTCAAATCACATTCCAAGACTAAGCTACTAACATAAAGGACTCGCAAACATAACAGCAAGGGCCCATCACTATCAGATCAGATACCAGAAAATGAAATTTCACCATTTCAGCAGTAAAGAATGCCAATATCCTAGGCTTACCAGCACGACAATTCCAAGCTGAAAAACAAACACGCAATATAAATGTGTCAATACCTTGTCCATAAGACTAATCAGGTCTGCTTCGCTGAGCAAAGGTGGAGGCTGCGTTCTGCCAACATCCAATGTCAGTCTTGTAGGTATAAACTGCACACAAGACAAAAAAGCAAACAATTCAAGCCACAAAGCAGGACATAATTAACGGTTTAACACAGGCACGCGCACATCATTCGCAGATACGATGAGATATTTCGAAACTATTTTCCTGCAAAACAAAGATCCCAACATTTTCATAGAAGCAAATAATGCCCATAAGTACAACTGCATCGTTCAAGATCTCCCTGGTTGATCGATGAACGAGTAAGTAGTATATCCTATTCGATTTCTTACCTRTCTTTTAAGTRAAGACTTTGTACAGCAATMTCATGAATGGAGGGCAAATGGTGAAGGAATCTACCTGCTGTCCCACTTCAAAATTTGGAATTGTAGATGTACCCCAACTATCAAACCGGTAGACATCCAAATAGTTTTTCTGTGTCACACAATGAAAAAATACATGAAATGCACATATATTTTTTTATACAAATATGCAAGTTACCACGAAAGTAACCAGACGCCAACTTAATGGACTTCGCAAGAATGACAACTCAAGACCCACAGAAAGATGCTTACTGCAGTGATCATAAGGCCTGTAGCTGTGAACCGCTCTCCAGCAATGTCTACAGTTGCAGTAGTACCATACCCAACAGCGGGTTGGGATACGCAGGCTAGGTAATGACGTACTACAAGCTCGTAAATTCTCTGGCATCATTCAGCAAGGACCCAGTGAATACATACTATGATATCACAGCACTAGATACTGATATGAACTGCTAAAATATCAGAGGATGAATAAAGTGTCAAAAGAAAGGAAACATARAAACGCCGATGATACGATAGTCTAATGACTGATGCCAAACAAAATTTGCAATAAGTACCAAATTTTTAGGCCTAACCAAAATTCTATGTAGAGAGCAAGCACATTGATATCTGACTCACAATGGCAACCGAGCAAACAATGCACRCAATGACCTCTACGGATCCCAATGCGCCTCCATGTTAACCATCTTKGTACCCTCTGGATTTGCAGGCAAATATAATCATACAAAATGAAAGATAATGAAATGYTGGATCCATGCATACCAAGTGGTCATTAGTCCAGTTGGCTTCACCCGCAGAGAAGCGAGTCGGGTGAATAGGAGGATGTGCCTTATCGTCATGCCCTCCATCACCAGGTTGCTTCCATAATTGTTGCTGAGGGTCTAATAGACGTTGTGCATACTCACCCCAAGCAGGATGCCTAGTTTGCTCATTCACTATTAACTGTCAACAGTAGTACCCCACAAAGCTATATGTCAGGAAAAAGTCGTGAAGTTGTTGCTGCTAAAAAKTAGCACAACCAACTCTAACGCTACATGTGCCAAACGGCGAAGAAGGAAAACTGTCGGAGGCTGACTGAAATTGCACTAACTATTTCGAACCATCAGGTTCTTGCTTATATACTCAAACCTTGATCTACCACCCTTTGGTACTGTAATTMTTTAAAGGACGAATTGTGTGATTTGTTGAATTCAAAATACTAGTCCACACCAACCACTAAAGCCCAGTTTCGGAGACATGTTAAGGAGCAAAACCGACAATAGGATATTTCATGAAAGTTGTATGCTATCTAGAATGCTAGAGCAGGCACTCAGYAACGATGAATATTCAAATGTGGACATAGAACCTGCAAATCTTGATTTTCGGAAAATTTATCTGTCTCCGTTCTTGGATAGCTGATGAAACCTGCTTGATATAACTCTTCCGCCACCTGCAAAAAAAAATYCAAACGTCGCCAAAATCCACAATTTCTATTTCCAACATTGTACATAAAAGTGATTTATTTATATAACATTTTTCAACCAATGATGAAATTCTTAGAAATTATCAATTAGCTTGATGAAAAGCTTGCATCCAAATAAATAAAATAACTCGTCACTGAAATGACGAACTAGCTCACTTCTACGGTATAAACACACACCTTCATAGTCTGTTCTGAGCCCATTCGAAAATATCGAGAGGCCCTCTTCTGCAATTCAACAGTATTGAGAGGAAGGGGCGGGAATTTTCGTTTCTCTTGCCCAGTAACTTGGCAGACCTGTCAATGAAAAATCTGAATTCCATCAGGACAATTCTCCCGTTCGTGAGATTTAAATAGCAGTCAAATGATCCCGCGATGCATTGACCCGTAAAAGACTTACTGTGGCTGTGGGCTCCTCCATGCACATTTCATAAATGATGAAGGCAGTAAGTTCGTCAAAAAGYCTCCCACGCCTGCACTTCATATCGGCATTCAGCCAGTTGAGTGAGTTTCTAGGCACAATATGAACTGGCTCTCACGTCATCATCTACAAATTACTGATTAACATCTGAATAGAACCAATCACATACTCCTGCGGCTGGCTCAAAATCTAGCAGYCAAAAGGCAAAATAACGAAATTAACGTACGCCCAGGTAAACTCAGCACTGCCATCCTCTGCCCTGTGAAAACACTTAATGGCCCAAAAATCCTCTGGTACATGAGCTTGAATTTGCCAATAGCGCTCCACCACAAATCCCAATGTTGGAAACTGAACACATCCAAATTGCCAATCAGCGTGCGTTGCATAAAATAAGATTTATGTTTATTGACATGTTATATTATGTCTAAGGCTTGCCTGACACTGAAACTCAAAACAAAAACAGAGAGGGTGTGCCGGAACTGCATTTTCTCTAAAATAAAGAACAAAATGAAATTAAGTCCTTCACCCTCATAATGTATACCACTTCCTAGTGCTTGGATTACATAGACATAGTCAAGCCGGCGGAAAAAAAATCTATGAATTACTTCATACCTGGCAAGGCCCGTAGCTCAAAACAAGCTTCTTGTCATCTTCACCAAATGGCATTACAAAGGAATCTGAAAGTAACATAGTTTGGAACCGCGTAAACGACGCTCCTATCCTCAAGTCAATCTCCTGAATCGACCAAACATCCAGAAAGCTAGTATGAAATGTAATTCCGGTCACTTTCGAAGCCAGAAAAATTCAAAAGTAGAAAAATGATCCATTTCTAGTCGAGAAAATGCAAATCTAAGTTGRGAGTTGCTATATGCAATTCCAGATACGTCCACAAGGATGAAATAATTCTAATCGGTGTTGAGCTTTCCAAATCCTTTATTGAGGATTGACAAATTGCGACAAGTGCTGCTCAGGGGACACCACCTTCTAAAATGCACACCTCCAGTGCATTCTCTCCATACACCATCATTCTATCCGACAAATTAAACCAGCGCACAATTTCATTAGCTGAAAAGATAAGAATTTAACGAAACCGAAAAACACCAAAGAGGCGAGTCTGTTATACTTGAGGTACTTTCTTCCGCACGGGAGCCTGGAAGAGGTCTACTGGATCACAAGAGTGCCATTTCCGGTACTGATCGTCGAAGTCAAGCTCCATGAGATGCCCTGTCACTGACGTCATGAGCATGTCGCATTGCTGCCCACCAATAGTGTAAGCAAACTCAAAAATCTTGTTGTACACCGACCTTCCATTCCGCACACGCATGTTCCCGTGAGACAAGATCCCTGCGACGGATTTTGCCACGGAAGGCTTTTCCGCCACGTTCAAAACTCGAATAGGCCGAGCCATATCTCCGTAACCACAACAATTTAGGTCCAAGTTCGAAGCTCAAACCCACTCCCTACGAAACCTCGTCATGTCTTCCTCGTCCTTATCCATCACCGATGAAATCCACCGCTCCATCAGACCAAAATCTCTCAACCAAATATCGGTACTCAGCAATCGCTCCAGGAAAAAAAACATCACACAAACCTACACTACATTTCCATCCCATTCCATCGCAAACTACAATTCGCCATAAATTTCATGTCTGAACGTAATTCTTTCTCGATTTGCAAGCTTCCTCCGCAAGCTTCAATTTCACAACAGGAAGAAGTAATACTGTAGAAAATGAAGTTGCGACGTAACTCGAGAACCCGTCCGCCAACAAATGCATCCCCGCCATGAACCCTGGAGTCCTGGACCCTGCGCACTTCGAAATCCATTGGCGGGAGAGAAGTTCAGTTCTTCGCTCTCCTAGTCTACGTCGCCAGCCCAATATCCGTGCATTTGTTTAGATGATACCCTGTTTGGGCAGTCATCAACCCGGGTGTCGTCGAAAAGCTAAATTTCTCGTTTCATCCTATGATCTGGACAACTACCATCTAATCCACCCAATCTATCTTGCTCGCCAAGGTGCTAACTGTAGAGTCGAACCTCCCTAATGCAATACTCTCTAAACTAATGAACCAAATATGAATTAACATTGTGACCCTCCCTAATGTAATAATAGTATGTTCACACCTAGTGTTAAGCCTTAAAGGACATTTCATGTCTGGGCTTGGTCAAACTTACATTAGAATATACAATTCAAAATTTTGATATTTTTCAAATGTAGTAATATGTGGTTAAAACTCAAATTAATTTTTTCGTAATTTAAAACATCAAATCAAATTTCATATGAATTTTTGAAGGAATTACGGTATAAAAAACATAGTAATTTTTATAAAATGCTTTAAATAGTATGAGAATTTTACAAAAAATGAAATAATGGTGTCAAACATCACGGCATAATTGGTGTATACTTGGAGCTTAAAAAAAAATTCAAAAGAAAAAGTTAAAAAGTGTTGTATTTTGAGCCTTCAAGATATTGTCTTCAATGTGTCACAAAATTTGCAATTTTGAACATTTTGAAAAAAATCAAATTGGAATAAAAAGTAGATTATTGGAGCTACATTTTCTTAGTTAAGCTTAAAAACAATTAAAATAAAAAACTATATGAAAAACTCAAGTTTGACTTTCAAAATGCCCCTTGGGCATGCAATGTCCTTTAAGGATTAAAGGTAAGTTACAAGTGATGTTCGTAGAGAGGTAGCTGTTCACACCTCAAATTTTTGGTAAATGCTATGTGGAGTCCAACCTAGCAAATAGAAACAACAGTGCTATAGCTTGGCAAAGGTCACTATAGCGGTCTTTACACAAGATTTATGGCAACTTGTTGGTAGCAATGCAATCACCAGAAAAGCAACATTTCATACTCAAATCATACTTCTAGTTAACCCCTAAAGTCCCAAGGCCATTTTTTAGTCAAAAAACACTGAAAAATGCCATTTTTATTTCATTCACCCAAGAAAACAAAAAAAGAATTTTTCTTAAAATCTAACTGTAGGATCTTGTACTTAACTTGTCTTGGATCATGCAATAAAAATTTCATGAAGTTTGACTGTATAGATTGGTAGATATTAGCATTCAAAGTGGGAAAAGAAAGCCTTTTAGAACACTAGCTTGCAATTTCAAATGACTTTGACCGCCATTTCTCAAAATATTTTGCACTAAAGACTTTGAATTTAAAATTTTTTATGTTGAAGAATTGAGTTGAAAGTCTAGAAAAAAAATTCAAAAAATACACACTTGATTTTCAATCCTTAAAAAATTGTTAAGTAGAAGTAGGTCCAAGATTGAAAGATAAACTAGATGGTTAATAGCTCTAAGATGGGATTGAAACACAATAATCCCAATGGTGAGATTGTTCTAGAAAGTAAACTTCACCTTGTCCAACAATTTTTTTTGAGAAATTGTGAAAATTGCATTCAAAAATCAATCCTATAAGTTTTTTTTTCAAGAAGATGCTGAGATTGCCCAAAAAACAAGATTGTCCATAACTTTCTCATTACTAGTCCAAATAGAATGAATCAAAGCTTCACGTGTAGACAAAAATATATCATTTCAGAAAAAAAAAATTTAATTTAATTTTGAATTTTTTCAAATTTTTTTTGTTGCCCGCCGAGTTTAGTTCTGGGGGTTTTGTGGTATAACTTTTTCTCCCGGGCATCAATTGAAATAAAAATTATATTCCCACAAAGCTAATCAATTTTTCTATCTTATGAGAAAGTTTCAAAAAGTTTCATAAAAAATCAAGGTCACAGGAACCTACCCAAAATCCAATTTGTCCCCCGAGCGGACAATGGGACTTTAGGGGTTAAAGATAGGATAGAGGGTTGATTAATTAAGAATGGCGTTGCCAACAACAATATTATCATTGACATTAGGGATAGGGCCCACATGTATTTAATTAAGGTTGCTAATTGACAATTGACCTAAATCAATAWATTCAATCGGACCTAAACCTCTCTTATGCAATATGTCAAACCAATCCCAATCCTATTGCTTTAAAGAAGTTCTACTGTATTGTACACATACTCTATTGCTTCCTTTTTGTGAGTAACGCATGATAAGTTATTTAGGTGAAGCAACAAAAAAAATTTGCACACTTTAGGTTGTATGATGTGGTGTGCATACTAGAAAAGTTTGCATCACAACAACTTAGTGGAATTAAGGTTGGAAGGGTTAGAATTGAGTTGAAAAGTCATGATTTTGCAAATATTGTTTCTACAACTAACAAAAGATTTAGTCATTGCTTCACAATCTTGAAGGACACTTTTGGATTACCATTGCAACTATGTAGGGATGCCAMATTAGCATCCAAATGGAAGAGAAAGATCCCCTTTACAAATAACATTGGAAAGTTATATGCATTAGTTTAGTTATGACAACCAATAATGTCTCATTTCTTTCTCAAAAATAAATTGATCAAAATAAGGTGGAAGCTTTATGAACCACACAATACATTTAAGACTTCATTTAAGCATACAAAATAAACTTCAATTTGTGCAAAGTGTGAAAATGTTTAATCTACCATTTTTGATTATTGCGATGCTATGACGCTAGTGTGCAATCGTAGAAATGCAAGCATAAGAACCTTAAGCCTAGGTGTAAGCATGCCCTACAACTATTGAAGGTACTTAAAACATAAATACATATAATATAGGTATCTTTAACATAATTACACTATAATCATGGAAGGTACATACACTTAGAACAGAGGTGTCTAAACTCCTAGGCTGACAAAACATCAACCCTCTTTTGCCATGCAAGTATGGATTTCTAATTCAACACAAAATAAATGTGCAAAATTTTAGGTGACAAAAGTTTCCAAATTGTTGTAAGGAATATTTCTAGATTGTTGMAGGGATAAGCTCAAAAGTCACCTATAGGATAAGCAAAACATCTCCCTTATTGTATTATGAGTGGAGATTTTTTACATTACCCGTGAAAAAAACTCTCATCTGCCAAATTACAATCAGATGCGTCTAAATATATAATGTGTGTAACGCCCACAGGGAAGAGAATGGGTCATCCTACCTCAATCAATCACAGATCTTACGAACGTCCGGAAATAACAAYGTCGTTGTATTGCAGGTTGCAATGTGCTGCCTCAGCAGTTTGAAACATGGCGGGACTTCATTGGATAGATCGTATTTCTTCGGTGACTCAGATTTGGGAGTATACTTTACTATGAAATGAAATTTTTTCACATGGAAAGCAGTTGTCCGGAACAATTCTCACATTTATCCAATCCAGATTCAAAACGTGAAAATGAAAATCGTTCAAAATGACAATCTCGCCACAATTGTGACATGAAAGACTAACCAGTTCCTTGCTAAATTGACGGTTCTTTTTGGCACCAGAAATTCTACTCACTACGGTTGAAAGGAAAGACTCACAATGAGCCCTCCCACTGTTTCACAAGGAATGTCGACCATCCACAGAAGTGAAAATCTGTAATCATTGGCTTTTCAAACGTTGAGAAACGGTCGGACTCGGACTCCAACAGACGATATTCATATTTTGCTAAACTCAAACTGCGTTAATCGATGAGACTCGTCAACTCAACTGTGTTCGGAAGCTCCGCGGAAAGCACGGTATGTAAGGTAAACAGCAGTAATTGCGACTCCAAGAGTCACGACACCCACTGTATCTCCRAGTTCCCAGTCCTCGATCCAGACTGGCCACTTGAACTTTGGTTTTTTCTTCTCCGAGTATGGTTTGAGTGGGCCCTGCTCTTGATTGTCATCCCCACACATCTTATGCAGGTCACGTGATCCAATGCGTGGAAGAAGAGTAGGGGGGTGCTTTTTCATAACCTCCGGAGTCGTTTTTCCTTGAACGCTTCCACCATTAGGTGTAGCAGTTGCATTCGTCGTCCCTTCCGACTTATCTTGATCTTTCTCGTGGTCTGATGCCCCGCTCGGCTTATCGACTGGATTCCGTTTCTGCTGGACTTCCTTCTGTTGGTCCTCGGTCAATCCCATCTGGCCCCTGCAGTCATACAATTTAATCCATCAGTTCCACAATTTCTCAAAACTCGAAAAATTCTCTCTGACCACAATAGAACTACGATATCACCGCATTCAAAAGTTTCCTAAAAGGAGTTCGAATTACCTCCAGAGCCGGTCGATCACTTGTCCAAGACCAATGTGCTTCTCCAAAATCTCTGGAACATCTTCAGGTGTGACATACCCGTACCTGAACCCCATAACAGTCGCGCGCTCAAAACTAGTTATGAAGTCGGTCACAGCAGAACTCTTTTTAAGATTCTTCAACACAAACCAGTATCTTACTACCCAAAAATCAGGGTTACAAAGTCACGTGTCCTGGTTCTCATACAATGACATCTCAAATTCGAAAGTGGAAGAAATGGTCAACCGCTACATTTCAAGCCTCATCTTTTACCACAGTCTCAAGGCTAGAATCCGACGGCCCTTACCAATGGCCWGAAACATCTCCAGAGTCTTCATCAGATCTGAACACAATGACATTCCCGGCGTACTTGTGGCCACCAATATGAGAGCAATAGTTTACAAACACTTTTTCACCCAGCCCGCGCTGAGTAATCTCTTGATTAAAACGTTCTCTTAATGGAGGTCCGCAAACTCCACACCGCTTGTCACGGCTGCCATGTCCACAAATAAAAACATGGCTACCCACAAGAGGCTCAGGCTCCCCTAGAGCCCACTTCTGCCCGTTGACAAGCACTTCATCAACAAAGGATTCAACATCCGATTCTGCGATTCCCCTGGATGAGGAAAGCAAACAATGTATGAGTGATCTGAAGCATCTCTCGACTGGTCAAGTCACCTCCACTGACAATGTGTACTAAATTTGCAATAGAAAAAAGTAGTGATACAACTCACAGCTCTATTTGATGAGTAAGCATGTACAATCGTGAGAAACGAACTTACTTGTACTTGATCATGTCCGGAAACAAAAGGATGTCCCCGTTTGTCTTTTCAGGCTCATCCTGGCCATCGGCAATAGTCAAGCGTGTCTACAAAAGCAAACAGAAATTAGTAGCTTCTCGAATAGCCAAAACTTCCAAGGGCCTGTTTGAGCATCATCAACCCTAACACGACACCATAGCTGCAATTTGAAAATTTCAAAGTCTCCATCAATCGATAGAACATCAAAATTAGACTCCAATAGATAGAACATCGTACACATAGACCTTGGCCAAATGTAAAATTACTTAATACAAAACAGGAGCAGAAGATGCGGCAATAAATAGAATCAAATGAGAACAGACCAAACAAATGGATTTCACTGCAAATGCAACAGCGAACTGAAATACTCGTGATCTGTCAGTAACTACATACTTGTTAACAAGTGCAGAAGGTTTTCAGAATTTTTACTCATTCCCACATACAATCAGGTATAATGATAGTATGACCGATTACAAGCAATAGAAATCATACTCCATTAAGCTGGCCTATGGGCTGATCGAGTCTTTTTGTTGTGCCTTCCCGATGTCAAAAGATTTGCGACTAGATCTACTGGAAGTAGACAAAACTTAAGCTATCAATATCCTGTTTGGTTCATTGAGGTAATGAGCAATTGGTTACTTGTGTTGTGTCTTTGTTGCTTTGTATTTCATAATCTCATTTGAGGCCTTATACGGTGATCTACAAGTGGCAAGCATTCACTTTCCAATAGAGTAGTTAGATTATGAGCCTTAAGTAATACTCATTCTAATAGAGGAATTAGGTCATGAATCTTCATTGTAAAAGGATAAAACCTATCACCTAGGTACTTTGCCAGAATTGATCTAATCTATGGACCAATTGGTGCATTATTCATTSATCTATAGTCATTTTGACTATCAACCACCTTTTGTCCTTTTAGGATTTACCAACATTTGTTCTAGTCAGTTTTYTAGACTTTAATATTCTTTCTTTTCCATTGATCACTAAAAATTGGAAGAATTAMAATCTACATTGTATTTCTACATATTCTTATGCCCAATAATGTCAAGGTTGCCCCTATTTTGTGGTTGAAAAAGGCCTTGTATTCCAAGGATCAATCACAATGACCACAAGCCTAAGTACATGTAGAAAAAACTATCTTCCAAGATCATATCATCCTTATGAACATTATGCTWGGTAGTTCAAATTTGAAATATGGTTGTTGAAAATATCTAAGGTAGACACACCGATTTTCATCCCTTTAAGAATTCCTCCCTAATGTACTCATGTACAGGTAGTGCACATTTTCTTTCTAAAATGTACTCTATTGGTACATGAGGAGGAAATTGGGTGCATGGATGGAAATGGATACGTCTACCTTATGGTTTACTGCTTGCAAATCTCCACGTGCACTATTTTTCCATAACCAAGTTTGAATTGTTGCTATTGCATTTATTCAAGTTTACCTTTGTACTCTGAGGTAGAAGACTCATAAACGGTTCATCCAACGGCTTGTCCACCTATTTCATGTATTTCCTTCAATGAAAATATTTTAGCTTATTTTTCAAACAAAGAGAAATAGAGTCTGATTGTACTATAAGTCATTTTGTATTTTTTGAAGCATATTTGAATTACTTATGAATTTTCAAACAAGATGTATCATAGGTCCCTGTTTATGACCCTAGATCGTCCAAAAACTGCTCACTTGTAACTTTTAGAGAGAAATGGGGAAAGCAAAGAGAATGATTGGCTCTAGCAATATATAATTATTTTTTTATCAGTCTATTTAACCCTAGAAGGGCCTTGGGTTTCTGTATAAGACTTGTATTCAGCCTTTTAACTCTTCAATTGTGATTCTATATATGAAGTTTGATACATTGTTAATTACATTATATCATGATAATTAATTTACTCTGTTTTGAAAAGTGTTTGATCAATGTTTTTTTGATCAAATACCACCGTATTCATAATATACTATACAGCCACAAAGGGTCTTCACGTCCTTCTAGGATTAAAGACCATCTCACATCCATTTCAAGCGAGTATGTATGGACGGTTCAAAATGCCTACTCACTTTCAGGGCCTCTTACCTTACTGTCCTGTAAAGCTCACATTTGCACCAATCAGTTAGAATTGAGGGGAGAGGAGGAAGAGTMATTTTTGGTAGTGATTCCAATGTCAAAAAAATTAGTTGAACCCTAATGTTCCCTCAAATTTCCACGCTAATGGGGCCGATGAGTCATTGAAAGGACATCACACGTAACGTACGGTAGACAGTGTCCGAGAAAACATTCCGTTCTAGTGGCTTGATTGCTATATATCTTACTTTCATACTGAGTAACTTAGAGCTACAAGCATTTGACATTTTGACAGATATTGAACATGAAATAATGCCAATACCCATAAACAGGGTGAACACTTTGTTGGGATCAAAAATGAAATGCCGATCCATTGTAAAGATACCTAAGCAAATATCCTAAACCGATTAACCATGCATATTACTAACGAAATTAACTGTACATCTAACTTTCTGGAACGTATTGTCTAGTCGTTGCCAGGTTTTTCTTTGCTGCTCCCACAAGCTCCTTGCTTTCTCTTTCAACTGATCTTGACAAACAATGGTATCCGCATGTATCTTCAAGAAAACTTGCAAYATTGCTTGGATAAACTGGAAATTCTTCATCATCAAAAGCTCAGCTAACAGGAAATCCATGACCATACCAATCTCCTGAAGCTCCTCCGGATGCGAGCTCGCATCCTCATCTACAATTTGCATCATTCGGAGCGAGGCATCCACTTCGGAMGGTGTTATTGTTTTCAAGTGATGTACTAAGCTAGAATAGTCTTTACTCTCTGCACACGAATACAGCAATTCCAAGAAAACACTTTGAAAGTCAACATGCTCTGGTTTCCCTGAGCCTCGACTAACTGTCTTGCTTCCTCCATCCAGTCCCGCTTTCTGGACTCCATCTTCACTCGGAGCTAGGAATACGTGATCACCTGAGAGCGTTGGCAGAGTAGGCAGGAAGAAAGGCGCTTTCTCTGGCTTTTTCGGAGGAGCAGTCGGCTTGTTTCGAACCTTAATAATGTCTAGATTGACAAGGCCCTTCCATTGCGACTTGGGAAGCAGAGTAAGAGTGATAAGACTAGGAACTCCTGGGTCTCTCAGTATCTCCTGATCAACATCCATAGTATCAACAGCTTCCACAACTGCTACCTCTGGTACCTCTGGAGCATCTTCATCCACGTCTTCGTCTTCTTTACTGAGGCCCACAGTTGGCATTGAAACAACCCTAGTACCTTCACTAGGAGTTGCATCCGCTACTCCAGAATACATTAACCTATTCGCCCACAAGTAGATACCATTTCGGTTGACATGAGAAGTGGCCAGGATGTCCATACCAGGTGAGAGAGACAACGCAGTAACTGCAGTGCCTAATTCCATCGCATCCACCTGCTTTGCAGCTATGACATCCCACACACGAACGGTGAAATCCATGGATGATGACAGTAGCAGCTTCCCATCCTCACTAAAACACAAGTCGGTAATACGATCGGAATGGCCATGGAACTTCCGAACAAGACGCTCAGCAACTACGTCGAACACTCGAAGCACCTTGTCATCAGCCGCAACTGCAACCAGGCCGTTCCCTTGATGACCAGCTATCTTTCCCACCGGCGATCCAACTGGTAATGTAGCTTTCAATTTCAAGCTTTTGAAATTCCATACCTTGAGAACTCCATCGTATCCACCACTTGTAAGCAGCGTGTTTGTGCTATCAGTGGCAAGTCCGTTGACTGCCCCACTGTGTGCACGTCCAATTTCCGGATCTTCGTATACTCCCCTATGCAATCCTGACTGCAGGTTAAATTTTTCAATTCTACCCCCTTCGGCTTTCAATGTACACATTGTAATCATTGTATGCTTTCAATATATACCTTCATGATATTGTTGTTGCTCCCGCGGATCTTGCTAAATGTGAGATCTCCTTTACGGATGAAGAGTKACTCTCATGGATGTTGTCCAACACATGGATGCTCAAAGGTGGGAGCTGATTGGCAATAGTTGACTTTTTGTTTCAAATTTTTGTCAAAATCTTACTTGATTTCAGCATTGGCAAACTTCTCGGTAAAAAGATTGGGAGAAAAATTGGATGGAATCTTAGAAAGATTTTCAAGAAATATTTCTCATATGTTGGATGAAAAGTTATTGTAGAAAATAATGTTTTTGATTAAAAGTGCAAAGAAGATGAATGCAATTAACATGGATGTTTAGGTAGGCAAATCCATTCTAATCTCTAGGCATTTCATTGGGATTTCTAGTCTTAGATCCAATTTCATTTTATTGCATCCAAATTTAATAAGCCTAATTACACCTACTACAGAATTTGGTTCAAAGGGTTGAAATTGGGTTGATAAGTCACCATTAGTATGATATCATAGAATATGACTATGTATCTTTTTCATTATTATGCAATTTGAAGGAACAAGGTAGCCATTGTCATTAGAATGGTGCAAGGAATTAAGAAAGATTTATGAGCATCTAAAAGACAACAACAGCCTCCTACCTAGGATTCCAATGGAAAGCAAAATACATTTGGAGTACAATCATTCTTTGATTTTTTATTCTTTTGCTTATTGTATTTTGGATATCCAATAAGCGCAACATCATATAATGACCTAAGGTGCTACGATGGGCTTCCTACCTTATTTTAAAATGCTTGCTTTCAAAGTATTTATTACTTTATTAGAATATGCTATTATTGGTGGAGTACCATTGGTCTATAGTAATAAACTATCTTCTTCATATTATTGAATAATATCATTTTTATAATGAATATTATTATTAATAGCAAGATCAAAGTGTCTCATGCGGGTTGTTTATCAATGATTTTTTTGTATAAATAGAAGAAAATATTTTGTCCACAATAAAATTCTTGAATATTGAGGTTGGAATTTGTTCAATATCGACATTATTAAACCTAAAACAATACCATGTATGGTAGGACTTGTAACTGATCAAATAAGCCATTCTTGACATAATATAGGGTAGTGCTTGGCAAAACAAATATTTTTAGAGGTGCATTGACAAAAATGAAGAGGATTACAAAAAAATTGGTAATTTCATCTCTTGATTGAAATTACTATGAATTTTGAAAGATAGAAGTTGAGCTTGACCCCATGACCAACATCTAGAGTCATCCAATTCCGATCATTCAAGAACTACTTCCCTGCTCATTGCTTCCTACTTTCTTGCTCACTTATGTATCATGAATTTATTGGTTTAAACCTTGAAAAAATTAAAAACACACATTCCAAAGAAAAAATGGAAATCTATTCTAGCCTTGGTCAAAAATACAGCACCCTATTAATTGGTGATGGGGCACTGGTTACTAATGGGTCCCTCTACCATATTGTGGCCCACAATTCATGGACAAGCTTGAATTCAATATGTCTAACCATAAAAAGAGACTCTAAATCCAAAGGAAGCAAAGGATCCTATGCCTCAAAGTTGAAGAATGTCATAAACCAGACTACCTTGATCCATCCAGATGAATTTACATTTCAATCTATAGTAGATATTTATGATTCATATTATATGAATTTTCCAAAAGATTTATAAAGACATTCTAAAATTGAAGAAACTCATTGTTGAATTGTTCTATTGACAAGTTTTCATGTTATTCAATGAAGGTTAGTTGTTAGGCTTTGAAGGAATGACAAAGGTTGGTTGTAAACTTATTATATTGCTTAACTCCAAAGGACCATTGTTCCTTTGAGGGACAAATGGGATTTTGGGTAGGTACCTATGGTCTCAGTTTTTCTCTTGATTTTCTGAAACTTTTTTTGAAGATAGAAAAACTTATCAGCTTTGAGGGAATATATATTTTTTTCAATTGGTGCCCGGGAACAAAAGTTATGCCCAAATAAGCTCAAAACAAGTAAGAGAGGGCAACCAAAATAAGCTTAAATTTTTTTTCCATATATTATATTTTTGCCTACATAGAATAATTTGATTCATTTCATTTGGATTTGTTATGAGAAAGTTATGGACAATCTTGTTTTTTGGGCAATCTAAACATCTTTTTGAAAAAATAAGTTGTAGGATTGTTCTTGAATGCATTCTCCACAATTTTTAAAAAACAAAAGGTTCCACATGGTCTGTTTTGCTTTCTAGAACAATCTCACCATTGGAATTAGTGTGTCTTAATTCCATCTTAAAGATATTAATGATTTCGATTTTTCTTCTATAATGTGCCTATTTCTACTTAACAATTTTTTGAAGAATAAAAATTTAGCTTTTTTGTGTTAATTTTTTTTCCAATAGACTCTTAACTCAATTCTCCACCATAAAGGTTTTAAGCTCAAAATTTTGTAGTGCAAAAAACTAATGTTAAGAAGGTTCAAAATCAAATAATCTAGTCCTACAATGTGATGAAAAAATTGTTTTTTTCACTTTAAATACACATACCTTGTAATCTGTGCAGTCAAAAACTTTGAAATTTTTACAACATATTCTTGTACTAGATAGGTGTAAGTTCCTATGGTTAGATGTGCCAAAAAACAATTTTCAGATTTTGATTACTCTTTGCTATAAAAATGGCAGTTCTAAGTGTGTTTTTTGCAAAAAAAGGCCTTGGTCCTTCGGAGATTAAACAACCATGTATTGGCCATTTGGGGGCTAAACTAGTATTTGGAAACTATTGGAGGTGTGAATGAAGTCATTTAAGGTGCCTTTAAGGTGATTGTGACCCATCCTTTCTTTTGGTTTTAAAAAAGTGTTATAATGACATCACTAAAAATTTGGTGAAGCATTTCATTTCTTCATACATACATCTTTTAGAACAAAAAAACATTTTATCCAAATTCATATATTTTTCATCCAAATTTGGCAATTCATGCATATTTTTAATAAAAATGAATAATTTCTAGCGAAAAAAGATTACTTTTATCTAGCGAAAATTAGACATTTATTTTGAAATGGTGCAATTTGTCACCATGGTGCCAATAGAAAGGATTGGTTGTAATCTTAGGCCATCCCTTTACTTCTTTGTTATTTAAAAGTCTTGCAAATGTTAGTAATTTTGAGTTGATAGGAATTGGAGCATGTGAAAATTACGAATAATCTTGTTTTTCGGGCAATTTAAGAATCTTCTTGAAAAGTTAACTTGTAGGATTCATTACATTAGATGTTTTTGGACCGTCTAGAAGACTGCGAGTTCCCGGACTGTGGGAACACATTGGGAACTCTGGGAACTCTGCCACATAGCCAGTTTGACGTGGCATAGAGATTGCCACGTTAGATAATAATAATAAATTAATTATTTAAATTAATTAATTAATAATTATTTAAATTAATTAATTAATAATTATTTAAATTAATTAATTAATAATTATTTAAATTAATTAATTAAGATTCAAGCTTTGTTTTACATGAATGACAAATTTTGGGGGGAAAATTATCATCCAAAAATGCATTGTTCATCATCATCCACAATATGGACTTCGAGCACTTATGCATTAGCCCTGAAATACTACACATACCAAAAAGTGGTTGATGGATGACTATCAAGATTACTATCCATACCTTAAGTTGGTTAGGTTGTTTGTTTGTTTGTTTGTTTGTTTGTTTGTTTGTTTGTTTGTTTGTTTGTTTGTTTGTTTGTTTGAGATCTCTCAAATTGTGCACACCAATCACCTTTTGGGCATCGTCTAATAGTTCTTCGTGAGGATAGGTGCACAAGCTTTGTTTCGTGGCATTCTGACTCACAATGAGAAAGTTATTGAATGTTAAAGTTTTTATGAATTAATCCATTAAGGACCGGTTGACCACTTTTGGGATGATATTGACACTTTTTCATTGATAGCTAGAGATTTAGAATGAATTAGGATATGGACAAAAGAAGACGGGTGTGGAGAATTGTAAATCAAATGCATTGGGACAAAAATCAGGACAATTCGTGCTAGCATGCGGTTTAGGGATTGAAAAAATGAATGAAATTTGGGCTAAAAATACAAAAATCTTCCGAGAAAGGAACCTTAAATTGTCAAATTTTTATTATTGTGGAGGCCCAATCATTAATGCCAATTCCATCGGCATGGTCAAATCTTCATAAAGCATCACGATTTGATATTTTTTTCCACGTTTAATTAGAAATTAGAGAATGTCTTGCCTGCCCCCCAAATCAACCATGGTCCTTAATGGGTTAACAAATTAGAAAATCACTTTATTTCGAATTAAGGAGATTATTAAAGAGTGATTAGACATCACTTTTGACATCCCGATGGATGTGGCAACGGCACAAGGCACTCCAGTAGAAATGAAGACTACACCTATTGGACCAAAAAATCGATTCACTTCAAGCAAAATACCTTTGGTGATAGATCTTGTCCTTTTCAAGGCTAAAATGAATGCAAATTGTACATTTTAGGTGACAAACCTTCCATGGAAATTTCCAATTGCGTTTGACCACCCGCTCTCATTACGGAAGAAAAAGCTCACAGGGCTCGTGGTCCCACAAGCGAATGCTCCTTCCGGGGCGAGTTTCCGTCGTTGTTACCGTGACCCCTTCATTCTTCCTCATCAAAGACCTTCCACACAATCCATGTGACGGGAGCCAATTCCGAGGTACGAATTTCGGAGTCTCGTACGATAATCGATTTCGATTTCGATTTATGCGAGCAATTGCTGATGACTTTTGATGAATSTGGCAATTTATTTGTACCTGAGGCTCAGAGCTTGGAAATTGGTGGCTCCGAGAAGAGAATTGAGGTGGAGCATGGTGATTTGATTCCGTTTTAGATGCTTAGATTGTGTGATATTTGATAGAGACCGGCTTCGCGAGAGGTTTTAAACTTTGGTGATGGTGGTGGTGCAGCGTTTTGCAGCGTTTTGAAGAGCTTTGACGAGTTTYCGAAGAGAGTTTTCAAGTAATTTTGTGAGGAAGAGGAGGTTGATTGTTGCGCGATGGGGTTGGCAAAGAAGACCGTGGCGGACGCGTCCATAACCTTCCTCTGGGTGTTCGCCATGGCATCCCTGGGCTCCGCSTCCACAGAAATCGCTCAATCCTTGGGCCTCGAAAACCCTAAGAACAAGATCTACATCATCTTCTTCCTCGTCTCGTTCCTCATCTTCTTCTTCTCCTTCTTAGGTCAAGCTCTCGGCGGCGCAAGCTGGAACCCGACTGCTCTCGTCGCCTTCTCCTACGCGGGCGTGAGCAACGATGACCTCTTCACCCTCGCCGTGCGCCTCCCTGCCCAAATGGCCGGCGCAGTAGGGGGCGCCTTAGCCGTCTTGGAAGTCACGCCCAAGAAGTACAAGCACATGCTGGGCGGACCCAAGCTGCGGGTCCCCCTGCAGACAGGCGTGATTGCGGAAGCCGTATTGACATTCRCCATCACGCTGGTGGTGATGTGGGTGTTACTGCGTGGGCCGCGTAACCCTATTGTGAAGACGTTTATTATCATCGGTGCCACCATTTCGCTGGTGGCTGCAGGGGGAGCGTATACTGGCCCTGCGATGAACCCCGCGAATGCGTTTGGGTGGGCGTTTGTTTCGAATCAGCACACATCGTGGGAGCATTTCGCTGTTTACTGGGCTGGGCCCATGATCGGGACCATCTTCGCGGTCTGGGCGTTCAATCTGCTGTTTGGGAGTCATCAAGCTTACAAAGCTGCAGCTGCGAAAAACGCCAAGGCGAACGAGGCTTCGAAGCAAGAATCCCGTGAATCCCGTCAAGGGGAAGCTGCGAAAAGCACTGAGAATGTCGGAGCGGMGAAAGCSAAGGCGTCGTGAAATGGAAGGTGACTCGTGGCTCAACTTCTGTTGTGTCAATTGTGTCTGGCGTTAACATTTGGAAGTGAGGTTATTTGTTGTACAAAAAATCTCATTGTTGTATGCAAATTATGCATAGGATCAGGATCCTTGTATCTTGTACGCTTTGAGTTTCACGAAATATTTCGAAATATTGCAGGGTCTAATTTGATATGAGTTCTGACAATTGCTCAAAACCTTTGAACCGTAATGCACCGTAAGCTCGTGGACTCCTTGTCTTCGGATGTCGCAGTTTTAGTTTGTGTCTGGCATCTGGCATTAGTAATGGAATTGAGGTTTAGTTGTTGTACAGAATCCTAATTGTTGCATGCATCGGTTGCTCTGAGTTTCAGGAAATATTATTTGATTTGGTCGAGTTGGTGCTGAGTCAATTTGATATGACTTCTGTTAACTACTTTTAACTTTAAACCGTGAACAATAGACCTGGTAATCAGAGATGACGAAATCAGTGGTTGCAATCAAATTTTCAAACTAAGATTTCATGCTCAAGGCGTGACCAAACGGTTTTAAGTGATGTTCTGTTTGTCAACCTATTTGAAATGCCTTCTTTCGAGATCACATCAAGCAATGTTTTTGGCGTTTTTTTTGACGGTTCATACAATCTCTAACCTCTGAATGTTGTTTTCTTTAGTGATTCCTGTTAGTAAGTTAACATTCATTCATGCACTAGGTTGGACTTATTAGCAAGTGGTGTATGCTTAATATTGGTCAAGAAAGATTTTGATAAATCTCTATGGCAACTCATCATTCAATGGAAATGGGTTTGTTTAGTGTCTTTGCAGTAATGGTTTAAGCAACTGCCCACTTTTGAGTGATTGGGTAAGAAGTTCATACATAAATAAAAAATGAATGTAGATTTGGATCTCCAAAGCACCCTACATCTTGCAAATTCACACTCCCTACATAATGGATCCAATTCTTTGACCGACTTAGATAGAGTCCACTAAATTGTTCAAGGAAGATTTTGATAAATCTCTCTATGGCAACTCATCTTTCTATGGAAATGGATTTGTCTAGTGTCTCTACAGTAATGGTTTAAGCAACTGGCCCACTTTTGAATGATTGGATAAGAATTTCATACATAACAATAGAAAACAAATGTAGATTTGGATCTTCAACGCACCCTACATCTTGCAAAGTCATACTCCTACAAAATGAATCCAATTCTTCAAATGTAGATAGAATCCATTAAATTGTAAGGAAGTTGATACCACTACTTTAGTTTGAAGGACCTACTTTGCAACCCATTGTTTTCATGATCTATTATATAGTATTGTCTATACTGTAATTTGCATGCAAATCCTTTGTACTTTAGCAAATCAAAAAGATTGCTTAGGTACGAGCAATTAGGTTATCTTCAATTCCAAGCTTTTGTAGTATTCTTTTTTTTTATAATTACCTTGTGAATTAGAAACTATTTGAACAATTAGAACTCAAACACACTTGTCTATATTTTTCTTCTTGGTGTATGAGGTGTCATTTGCATATGGAGCCTTGTATGAAATGTTTGCTTGGTCTAGTTTGTCTCACTTTCCACCCTTGTGTAAGGCTGGTCCCCCCAAATGCATTATTGACCGAAAGCTTGTCATCATTACTTTGTGTACATCTTTAAAATCAATACATACCTATGTAGAAGAAACAATTTCAAAACTTCTAATAGAAAAAGCTTGACCTTTCATAATTCTTCCAAAAATTATCTAAATGTTGCATTCTTTGGTAAATTGGAAACCCCTTTCACTTGCAAATAAGAAAATATGAAAATTTGACCATTCTAATAATAATAACTAGGCACAATAGCTAGAATTGGTCATTTTAGGGACACCCAAAACCATCAATATAAGCGATACAACAAAGTTGGAGCACCTTTTTTTAGGAAATAATATTTTTGAGGGTTTAGCAATTGAAAATTGTGAGTTTTAAATAAGTAGAATTTTTGGATAAGATGTGTAATTTCTATGAATTTTGGAAGTGGAAATACCTTGCCCATTGAAACAGTATCATAGCTTGGTCTTAAAACCAAATTCTAAATAAATCAATAGTCTACCAACCGTTGTTAAATTTGGAAATGGTTTGATGACACTTTTAAGTTTTAATGGAAGTCTATTTGTCAAGATTGGATAAAGGGGTGGATAAAAAGGCAGTTTGGAGTGTTTTCACCTTAATGATTTGGTCTATTCACAATGCAAGGACTCTCGAGACACAAGACTTGGCATAAAGGAGTATGCTCTAAAAACTACCATCTCCTTGAAATTGCTCCTATAAATAGATGTAGAATGGATATGAGGTGATCCTTAAAAAGACCATATTTACCATTGAGTGAATGAAGAAAAGATCATTTTTTATTGCAAGAGCCAACCATTGTCTATTATTTCCTCCCATCTCTTTACAAGTTGCAAGTGGACAGATTTTAGAAGACCTATGGTCACAAATAGGTGCCTACGCCCCAAATCTTTGAAAATTCCTATGTAATTCAAAAATGCTTGGAAAAATATGAACCACTTGTGCTAATTCGACATCCTTTTTTTCTTTCTGTGAAAAATGAGCTAAAAATATTTTTGTCTACTAAAACCTACAAAAAAAGCAGACCAGCCCTTCACCCCTAAAGGTTTTCCACTATGTTTTCACTAAATTGCTCCAAAACTGCCATTTCTAGGACAAGTACCAAATTTTGTTTAAAGACTTTTTTGAACACATGTATCCGTAGGATCTTGTAGTACACTAGTTTGAGAACATGTGGAAAAAATTTCAGGAATTTCCACCGTGTAGATTGCAAGATATTAACATTTGAATTGGAAAAAAAACATTTTTTGGCCATGTAAAAATCAGGCAGCTGCACTTTAGATGGTCACATGTGTATGAAAAAATGCCCCAAATGGTGGTTACTCTTTAGATTTATTTTTCAAGGCAAGTTGGACACATGCTTGAAAATTTTTAGATCATTTGGAATTGTACAACATATAGGAAAAAAATAGTGAGTAGAGAGAAGTAAAAAATGGCTCAAAGTATTAAATTGTAAATAATTTATTTATGGAGTTAAAAAATGCCAATCCCAATGGTTAAATCGTTGTGATAAACAATTTTTACCTATTATTTTTATTTTTATCCAAAAATATTAAAAATTGAATTAAATAATGAATTTCAAACTTTTTTGTAGAGTAAAGATCTTATAACTACCTGCAAACTACTCCAAACTAAAACTCCTCATAACTGTTGGCTCTACCATTAAAATAGAATGATTCAAAGCTTTCCATGTTTATACAGATCTAGAGAACCAATTTCAAATTTTAATTTAAAGAAAAAGTGATTTTTCAAGAAGTTGTTTTTGTTGCCCGGGCTGCCCGCTGAGCAATGAAATCAACATATCATACCATAACTTTTTAACCATGTAGACAAAATTTATGAAAATTGTTGGGCCTTTAAGCTACTCCTTGGGCACATGTTGTGTGAAAATTTCAGAGAAAAAAATTAAAAACTCCATCCGTAGTGAGCTGCCCAAAATTGCTATATTGCCAAAAAAACCCAATTTAGTGCTTTAGGGGTTAAATGATCGCTTTTAGAGCATACTCCCTTACATGATGTTTGATTTAATAAATTTAGTACTTTGTGGCAAAATTTTGTCATAATAACTTCTCATTCATTCAAAAAAACACATGAACCTTCATAAGATGATTATTTATTTCCTAACCAATTGAATGAAATTGAGGTTAATATATATTATACAAGGATATAAACTACACATGCAATTTTATATTAAGTAAAAAAATGATTCAAGTGTGAAAAGGTTAATCCAAATTATTATCTCAAAATGAAAATTGGCGATCTTTTAACCACAACATTATTAATCCCTAGACACTTGAGTCATTTCTTGGTTTGGAGTTTTGCTCAATTATAATGTCTCCCATAAACTTTTACATAGTACAGAAATTATCATAACTAATTGAAAAATTAGATTTTTTTCAACTAAATTTCAGACATTTTGTAGTACAAGTAACATGCTTATATAAAATAAGTTTTTGAAATTTTCTAAATAGTTTTAAGAATTAAAAAACTCTAAAAAGACTTATTAGTAAAAAATACTCTTAGCAATTTTTTTTGATCCACTCCAAAAATCTCCAAAAACTCCCCAGAAAATAATATATGTGAGTATTTTATACACTTCTGAAAATTTCCACAATTTCTTGGAGTTAATTACAAAGAAAGTAAGTACGTGGGGTCCTATTTTAGTCACTAATCTTTCAGTCAATAAAAATTAAAAAATTGTGGGATTCTTRCCAACAAAAATCCAAAAAGAATTCTCATTCCATATCCAACAGAATCTTGAAAAAATTGTACTTGTATTAAGAGGGGTTTTCTTCACTAAGAAATTTGATTAAATTTTAATAAAATAAATGTTGGGTTGAGGGTTTAAGTTCTTTGGGTGTTTAGGGTGTTTAGGGTGTTTAGGGTTTGTTTTAGGGTTTAGGGTATGCAAATTAAACCATTGACCAAGACCAACTCTGCAAGTCCCACACACAGGCTGTTCAAAGTTTGTGAAAAACCTACACCAACACCAACGTCGCCCCAAAAGTATTCAAAGCCACAGGTCGGTCAACTACCCCATAGTGTGCTCAATCTTCGGGAGGATTTTACGAAATCATGCAAGAAATCAGTTTGGAGGTTTCCACTAGAGGCGCCAGTCTAAATTAACCTCCACACCTACCGAAGTATCCCAACTTCACGTAAGTTGTGGTCTTCTTACAGCTGCAGTCCCAGTAACTTAAATGCATCTCAAGTCGGGACCTACATTGTAACATCAGATTGGGATTACAGATACTTCAGATTACAATAACTTACGGTAGCCACACCGAATTGCAACTCCTGCAAAACTGACCAGAAAATACAAATACTTCAGATTGCAATAACTTACAGTCCCCACACCTAATTGCAAAACTGTCCCCTACATGTTCTTGCTTAAACTGTACACTAAATCCGTTTGGTTCACACAAAAACCCAACTAGAGGGCCAGTAATGTCACAAAGAAAATTTGAAAGTTACGTTAAGTATTGGGTATTGAGTCGTCAACCACAAGGTCACAAGGCCACAGTACATTTGAAAGCACTGGCTGTTGAGCCTCTCCCAAGCTCCTCGTGCTATCATCCACACCTGGTATCCCGGGATAATCTTGTAACAGGATCAAAAAAAAAATAATGATCAAACGAAGAGAATCTACTAAATCTACTACTTCTAACATCTTCCAAAATCGATGATTCAGCTTCAGAAATAAGTCAGCTCTAGATTGGTCTTCAAGAACTCATTTCCACCATTTTGACCTGAAGGTGAAAATGCTCCGCTCTATCTCACAGGGAGGAGGCTTGCTGCCATTCACTCCACCTCTAGCTGCTGTACTAGTTATTGGTACAGCGCTTTTAAATCCTCATCGAATTTCTTTCTAACGTTCTCCCTCTTAAGCTTCAAAGCAGCAGTCACCAGACCACTTTCGGGAGTCCAAGGTTCAGGCAGCAGCTTGATCTTCATTGGAATTTCGAACTTTTCCAGACGTCCTTGCTTGCCAACCTGCGTGTGCGTTTTAAGGTTAACAAACGAACGGGTATCCAAGAACACAAGGATGTCCACGTAGACGAAAAGCACTAACACTAACTGATGCTACGAGACATAAGATTCTTGAAAGGGTGTACAAACTTACCTGGGTGATGGAGGACAAAACCACTTTAATAGCCGGCGTCTTCGAACATAGGTCAGGAAAACTATCGTACGCCAAATTAGCAGCCTCAGCCCAGTCTTCCAGTGCTGATTGTGATACGACAACAATAGCTACGCAGTAGCTATGGAAAGGATCTGCGTGAAGCATGATGTTCTCTACRTACTTGCTTACTTGAAGAACAGCCTCCACCTGTCCCAGCACCAGGTCGTCAGAAAAATGGGTTCTTCAATGTGCACTTGAACAGAGTARGGAAAAATACRAAGAAAATTAACTGTAGWAGAAATGAGTACCTTTCCAAGAGAAACGTACTCTCCATGGGTCAATTTCACGATGTCCTTCTTACGATCAATAATTTCTATGCATCCATCATCATGGAATTGACCAATGTCACCCGTATAGAACCACCTCATTCCCTTCGCGTCCACCTTCAATACAATCAACGGACGATGAGGCTAAGAACAATGAGGTTATACATGATCACCAACAGGTATCTCCAAAACAACAACATTCTGAAGCGATTCCCGATTATTAATAGGCTCTCAAGGTCAGGCAAATTTTGCAAAATTAGCAAAATGGCTGATKCCAAAATGCGTGTTTGTCTGATTATATAAGCACGCAACTACGCTGCATACAAATCTTACGGGCAAGAGTACTGACTGTTAGCAGCGATCGTACCTTGTAAACCTCATCAGTCTTGGCTTGATTTTTGAAGTATCCCATTGTCACATTAGGGCCACCAATTACAATTTCACCTCTTGGCATTGGCGTGTCTGTGTACTTGTAATTACCCTCGTCCCAGTTAATCAGCTGCCACCAAACAGATTTACTGTTCATAAGTATAATGCAAGCAGAAGACGCGAAAAACACCCCAAGCCTCAAATAAATCGCACAACAGACAGAACCACCAAACCCCAAATATACTTTGTGAATCTCAAGAAGAACACGAGTGACAGGGGAAGGATTTCACCTTGATGTAACACATTGAAACAGGAGGACCTACTCGGCCAACAGATAAATCTTCCCACTGACTGAACGTTCCACCTGCACAAGTTTCGGTGAGGCCATAACCCTGGCCAATAGGACACCTGCCATTTACATTCACCGGCGTTGCGATTAGCAATTAGGATTGAAAGGCAGTTTTTGCTTGTTGCTACCAAATTATTTTAAATGCACTATGTTTTTCTAATTTTTTTTTGAAGGTGAAAACAAGGAATACCTTGTTGCTACCAAATTATTTTTCATTTTCATTTGTCCAAAAGAAGTTACAAGGGAAAATGTTGTTTTCAAAAGATGGAGGGCAACATGGGCAAGGTTAATTACATTACAGTGAAAAATGCAATGCCATGCTTGAAAAAGCCTGGGCAAGGCTATGGGCAAGCTTTCAACCTAGATTTAGTCTAGGGTACTTCCTTGACAAAATTTTAGACTCATAACTAACTTTTGGTACAAAGAAGTGCTAATAATCGAAAACTGTCCATTAGAGTTAGAAATTTTAACATTAAATTCACAAACCATTACATTCACATTACCAAAATTGAATTTTTTGGTAATTATTTCACATAGCTTCAAAAGCCACTTCATTTGTGTGTCTAGTGATTAGAAGAAAAGTTGTTTATATATAGAGGGGTGGTGAGAGGTAAAATAACCCATGTGAGATATATAAATTAAAATCAATTTGAGCTCAACCACTCATAATTAAGTGAAAACTAGGAATTGTGTAGAATTTCAGACCTCATTTTCACATAGTAGAATAACCTTTCCTGAAAACATTGAAGTAAAAAAAGTTGTTAAATCAATGTCATTTTCATCTTCAAAAATCTGTTTGTGATTTTGAGACTCCGTCCAATCAAAAGGTATGGACAAAATTCAAAAAGCACGTAGGAAGACATCAAAGAAAATATCCCTCCCGACATTATACTCCAAAAAGTATACTCTACATACTCTACATACATAAGAGATAACACCTGAATTCAATTCAGCAGCGATTTCTTTTCATTTCTTATTAGCTTTGAAATTGGCATAGCTTGCAATCWGAAGAGGAGTCAAACTTGCCCTGGTTCCGTTTCTAGCACGGTCAAAATGGCGGCTACACACCACATTCGACTCTACGTTTGTAGCTAAGCTCTCTCTCAAGGCCGCCATTACTGCCTCCCTACACAAACCAGCGAGTTCTGCTCCAGTGAAACAGTCGGTACTGTCCGCAAGAATCTCCAAGTCAACGTCCTCTGCCAGAGTGTTCCGTCTCGTGTGAACACGTAARATCTCCAACCTACTCCCTTTGTCTGGAGGTGGAACATAGAGCACCTGCAATCAAATTGAACAATTTTAGGTCAAAAGATCCGAACATGTCCTCGAGACTAACAGAAATCAACAAAAGAAAAAAAAGAGTAAAAATAAAATTAAAAAATAAAGTTGATCGAAATGTTCATCAAAACGTTTGCTTTGGGTTCAATTTAGAGCAAATTTCAAGAAGCGCAAAAAAGGCCTTGGACATTTAGGGGTTAGACAACATTCCTTGCCTGGCAAGTAGTGCAAAGGAAAACTAAAAATATCTTTGAAGAAGGGCATGGGTCTGATGCTTCCACAAAATTTGCTTGAAGGGACATCATGGAGATTGGAACTTGCAACTTTTGTGGATAGCAATGGTCTAACAATTTTGTAATCAAGCTTCTTTAGCATTAGGAAAAACATGAATCCTGAAAGGGGCCGTTAGTGAAGGGAACGCAGGGAACGCAGGCCGAAAATAAAAAAATAAAAAAATAAAAAAATAAAAAAATAAAAAAATAAAAGAAATTGGGAGGACAGCGAACTGCAAGCTTGAAATAGTGCGGAACAGCGGGGAACAGTGCAAGTCAGTTGTTTAAAAAATATTTAAAAAATATTAAAAAAACAATATTATTAAAATAAATTCAAAATTACAAATTCTGAAATCTGATGTGGCATTAGTGCGACCACGTCAGATTGCAATTATTACAATTATTATTTTAATTATTATTTTAATATTTTTAAATATTTTTAAATATTTTATTATTATATATATATATATTTTTTAATATTTTTTATTTTTTTAATATTTTTTTAATATTTTTTTATTGTCAATACTATTCATCATTGCATTCAATCACTGTTGAGTTCCCTTGAGGGGAAGCTTACACTACGAAGCAGCCCCTTCCAGGATTCATTTTCTTCCTAATGCTTCTTTTTCACCCTATTATTTAATGTTTGGATGCCATCCGGTTTTATCAATGATAATCAAACAAGATGTTGACATTGTGCTAGTTAACATGGATGATCTAGACACGTGGGCGCGTATGCAAGCAACTAAACGAGCAGTGTATGTATGGAGCTCTATAAGTTGGCGATGCCAATGGCTTTGGAGTACCTTTCTATTGTATAGCATAGAGACACTCTATATTATGCCATGATACGAGGATGGGGCTATAGGCCTTAGGTGCAATAGTTTTTGCCTAGAGACTATGTCTATTTGCAACAAGCGGAGCCAACTACATGTGACATGACAACAAGGCATATTATTCTACAAGTGCTTGAAGTGCTTAAAGTCGGAAGTATTGCTCTTAGAAGCTTGTGATGGCAAGATCTAGAAAGATTATACTCACAATTGTGCACTGTTTCAATTGCCATACATTGATCGATAAATTGATTCTAGCAATTCACAGATTTTAGCTAGGTTGAAATGTGTATTGAGTGGAAGCGCCAAGCATGCTATCACTACAAGTCAGTGCGATGCTTGTTTTACTAGGTGGCAAATGGATTTTTTGAGTCCAACTATTGCAAGAAATTTTGGCAAGCCAATGGATTTGTCCCAAATGTGAGTCGAGGCGTGGACAAGCATCTTCATCTTGGTAAGAACCTGCTATTTGCTGAACAGGGCGCTGAGTAGGGTAAGCCGACTCATCTAGAACTACGCCCAGATTATCTGGTCTTTGGAGGAGCAAACGGAACGTCGGCAGAAGCTCATAACAATTCTCAAACAAAGAACGCCGGCAAAACACATACAGTCCTAGYCGGGCACGTGACATGGCCACTACTAATCTCCTAACATCCCTAAGATGGCCAACAACTTTCGAGCGTACTAAGGAGAGTAAGATGTAGTCATTCTGCTGACCTTGGAATTTGTCCACAGTTGTCACCTTGCTGGGTCGACCAAACAGAGGGTTGTTGCTACACTTCTTAGCAATAACATCGCGTATGAGCTGCTTYTGTCCGTTGTAAGTGGTTAGRATTGAGATYTTCTCTGCTGGGTAACCAAGTAATCGCATGTACATGAATACACTCACAACATACTCWGCCTCACCCAGGTTTTGATAAAAGTACGGAACAGGCTCTGATTCTCCCACGCCTTCATAATCTTCCACATTGATGAGCTGATAATCAAAGGTGAAACCAGTATTGGCCAAATGGTATGTCGGGTCTTGTAGAACGTTGGGAAGATCTCCAAGMTCCTTGTACCGCCAGTTGTAMAGCTTTGCGATGCTGGGCCTTGCTCTGCCCTGAGAATTCAACTGGATATAGGGGACCCCTAACCTCACAAATCGAGTAAATAGACTTTGATCCATATGACTATATTTTTGAAAAGCCAAGTTCTTCACCACGGGAGGAAGCTGATGATGGTCACCAATAAGGATGCAGCGCTTCAAYCGTGCGCGGCCATCTGTGTGTCGCTGCACCAGCATGGGAATGAATGTCTCAATCTCTAAAATCTGAGCACTTTCCTCCATCAACAGATTGTCATACTTAAAATTCAACTCCAGGAAATCACGTCTTTTSAGAGCAGCATGGGTGCATGTCATGGCGACTATCTTGGCCTGCTTCGCCATCAAATAGTTGGCACGATCGGCTGTTGATTTCAGCAACTCGAATGCACGACATTCCTCGAGTTCCTGGAACATAGTCTTTAGATGCCGGAAGCATCCTGTGGCTGCCTCCATGTCCCGAACATAGGATGTCCCTGAGAAAAGTGGCCGAGGGGTATCATTGAAATATTCGTGGAAAGGGAACTTCTCCTTGACAACACCTGCGCCACGCGATTCCTCACATGCTGCCATAAACTCCTCCCAGCGCGACAGAACATGCAGAAGCCAAAAATATGCAGCTGTCTCACAAGTGTACGCAGCATCTTCAGGTACCTTTAATGTCTTTGCCAGCTTCTCCACCTCAGTCAGCAGATCCAATCTCCGTTTCAACATAGCATTAACACGACCCTGACGACTGAAAGAATGATCCGTGTCTAATTCTTGCTCCCCCTGACCAAGACGCAACAAATACCGTGCTGGAACATCCCTCTGCATAATCTTCTCAAAGAGGTCATTGAGGGCCTGATTGGAATGAGTAATAATCAATGTTCGCTGCATCGGAAAGTTATGGTACAGCAGMTGCAAAATTTGCACGGCTGTGTCCGTCTTACCAGTTCCTGGTGGACCCACTATCGTGGTCAAGCCAGGCTGCACGCCAGAAATCACAGCGTCTACCTGAACGGGAGTGAACCTMACAGTGTTCTGTTTCGGTTGGTCTTGTGGATAAGGGCCAGGATCTGGAGGCACATACGCCTTCGCTACAACCTTGCCTCTATCGGCGCTGACGTCAGCTGCACCATTAGCATCAGCATCAGTTCCTTTTCTTTTCTTTTCACCTAGTTTGACTCCGTTCGCTTCAATTGTAACCTTGGGTAGGGCCTTGGGCAAGATTACATGAAACGGAGGTTTGGGGTCAGAATCTGCGCCTTCAGGAGTCACAAAGTCCGTATCACAAGAAGGAAAGCTCTCTCGTAGATGCTGAGCATCCAGAAATGTGTCCTTAAAATCAATTTGCTCAAGAGGATCAGGCATGTTTCTCCACTGAGCGGAAGCAGGGTTACCATAACCAAGCAGAATATCATGCAGCCATGTGGGCACAATCAARTCCTCGTTCATGAGGTCTCGGATGGACTCTAGTATMGCCTTGAAGTTGTTTTCTTTAGGCCTTCTCCGCATYAAWAGGTTGAATGTCTCGTAAACATTCTGGTCCATGTCACCAMTTGCGGCTGCATTCATATCCAAYTGATACTGCACATTGTCTAGATTGACAACAACAGTCCGTGCTTCACCAGCAGGGGGCTTCCAATCCTCACGTTTAATCCTCCCCGAAAAATCGTTCATAAGTGTGCCTTCCTCATCATGCAATTCAATTACCTCGCATCCACGCACATAATGTAGCCCATACTGTTCAGGAATACTTAACTTGGCAACTTCTTCTTTGCCCAGAATAGTCGGAGGAACTTTCACAGTGAGCAAGAATAGGACATCATGCTCCTTCAAAGCATCCCATTCTGATCGGTTATCTCCCCTCAATCCCTTCGTGGTAAAGCCTACCTCTGCAATGACTGCAGCGGGTTTGTTCTCCCCAATTTTGGCAGCCTTCACTTCCGTGATCTTGAAATCTTTGACTGGCGTTGCCATTTTGGCCCATCCGGAAAAGACTGTATCCCCATTATCCCCGTAMCGTGCACCCATTCGCTTCAAGACGTCCTGTACGTCTTCTCGGATTTCGTACGTAGACTCCAGTCGAAAAAGATTAAAGTTGCGAAGCAAATAATCATGAAGAGTGAGAAACTGCAGGTTCAATTTTGGTAATGCAAGGGGACCCGCGCCGCTGTAGTTGATGCTTGGGACCAGATTCTCATCCCACATCACGGTCTCATTCGGGTACAGGGGCAATGCATTAACCGATTCTCTTTGTGACTGCCGTCTTTCGAACGATGTCACGAGAACCTCTTTCAAAAAGTCCACCCTGTCTGTCCATGGATCTTCGGACGACTCTAACTGCAAATTCCTACACACAAGCCGCTTGAGCTCCTCAGGACTTAACGCAGATATCGACTTCAGGAGCTGACTCCTCTTGTCTACAAAGCCCACATTTGAAAGTGCCAATGGCTGCAGTTTAGGAACCGCCTTAAACAGGTGAAGCAGGAGAGCGTGAACACGAGAGCTATGATTCAATTCCACATCCTCCGGGTTRAATTGCGTTCCCGTTTGATCGTTGATTTCATAACTTTGGTAAAACTCGAGAAGGTCAACTAGCTGACGGAACAAGGCTCCACGCGGATGCGCATACAATTCACTCAACCGACTCTTCACAGCAATGGCCCTGTCCTCCACTACAGCCCTAACAAACCTCCGTGTCGGAAGCTGACTCAGTAGGTCAATAAGAAACTCTGCAAACCGTTCACAATACAGCTGTGAATCAGGGTCCACTGTAAGAATAGCCTCTTCATCGACCTCCATGTCATGATCGCCTTTCGCTTCAGATTGCACAGAAGACTGTAGTATGCCCAAAAACTCTTCCAGCAAAGTCGGTAAAAATCGAACCTCTAGCTTCTCCTTCACATTCAAAACCCCTGATTTCTTCGCCTCCCGAGCTTCTTTCTTCAGCAATCTCCTCCAGTTCACCAGTAGCTGAGAGTGTTGAACAAACTCCATCCGAAGTCGACCGGGAGAGAGGCTATGCCAAAGCGGCAACGAAACAAGTTTCAGAACCGGAACACGCACCTTCTCATCTTCCAGGCTCTGAAAGCAATGAATCATAAACAACAAATAATTCGTCTTCTCGCGTATGCTCATTTCCCGTTGCGTCTTGTCCTCTTTCAACGACAACACCCGCTTGAAAAACGCCGGAAACTCGTCCTCTCGCTCGTGAAAACACGCCCACGCCGGCACATTCTCCCGAAACTTCTCGTTTACCATCAAAAGGATCGACATCACGTGCTCCAGGGAGGCATTGTCGGCATCGAATCGCGGCCATAAATAATTCTCCAAATACTGACTCACCTCTAAAACCCTAACGCGCTGGGACGACGTGAGCTCGTTCTTGTAAATCTCCACCACGAGGTTGGCGTCGAAATCCTTGCTGTTCCAACTCTTCCAACGCTCCCTGTAATTCTCCAGCTCCTCCAAGGTCATCTTCCCGAGCGACATTGTGACCAAACCCTAAACCCTTCCGAGCAAAACTTTCAAAAAAATAAAAATGCACCAAACCTTGTGACCTTTCTCGCACTTTCAATCGACCAAAGCACCGGAAACATCATCAAAGACAAAAAAAAAAACACTAGTCCCCGTCTAGTCCTCCCCGTTACTACTGCGGACTAGGGTTTTGCAATCTCTTGTGTTAGCAATCCCTCTCTCCTGCAGTGAATAGACCACAGACTTCGATAGTCGAGAGTAGATGGCGGACTGCGATTGACTAATTCTCTTTTAGCGCAGCAGGGATCGATGATACAAGAATAGATGGCGAACTTCGATAATCGAATTCTCTATTAGCACCTCTCTGAACTCTAGGCCTTCTACTGGAGGGAGTATATGGATTTCCCAGTTTAAAATTCACTTTATGATACCGTAGCTGTAAGGTAAAAAATAATTGACAAAAAAAACACTCTGAAAGGCCTCCAAATTATCGATGAAAAAGTTTTTTCAAAAAATGTGTATGAAGAAAAAAGAATTTTGTAGGGTATTCCTATTTTTTGAACTTTGTAGTACCACTGTAACATTTAGTATCGCCACTCTCGCATTTCATGAAAAATGGAAAAACAAATTGTCTAAATTATCTTTTTGGCTCTTGCAATCTATAGCACTTCTTAATGTCACTTATACATGCAATACCATGTTGTTATTATGTCATGAAACTTTATTATAATGTACATTTTGGATGCCTAGGATGTCACTTGTAGGAGATCCAAGTATGTAGTTTGTATTATTATGGGTGCATTTGCATTAAGGGGGCATAACTTAATTTAGGAAAAATAAACAACACCTACAATAATGGAGTATTGAAAGTGGAAGAAAGCATAGTTGGTTGTATTAGCACTCAAATAATTAGCAGGATTATTCTGTCCTTCCAAAAGGATAACCCTTAATATGCTTTTTAAGGACAGTTTTGGAAGTTTCTTGATCTTCTAAGGTAGGTTTGAGTGGCTTCATATATGTCATTTACTTTGATAGACTTTTATTTTAACCCTTAAAGTCCCATTGTCCCCTCGAGGAACAAAATGGGTTTTGGGCAGGTTCCTATGGTCTCAACATATGTCCTAATCTTCTAAATTTTTGAGAGAAGATAGAAAAACATGTTAGCTTTTCAAATGTATAATTTTTATTTCAACTGGAGTCCGGGAGCAAAAGTTATGGCACAAAAAGCCCTTTTTTTAGGTTGGCGGGCAAAAATTAACTTATAAGAATAATTCAAATTAATTTTTTTTAATTTTTTTCAAATTATTTGTATTTTTTCCTACATGAGAAGCTTTGATTCATTCCATTCACATTTGTAATGCAAAAGTTATGGACAATCTTAGATTTTGGGCAATTAAAGCATTTTCTTGAAAAATCACCTATAAGATTCATTTATGACCTCAATTTTCACAATTTAAAATAAAAAAAAGTTGCACAAGGTTAAGAACAATCTCACTATTAAGATTAGTGTATTTCAATTCCATCTTAGAGCTATTAATAATTTAGATTTTTCTTCAATCTTGAACCTACTTTTACTTAACAATTTATTTAATGAGTGAAAATTAAGTGTATTTTTGTTGAATTTTTTCTTTTAGATTCTCAACTCATTTTTTTATCATATGAAAAAAGAAATTCAAAATCTATAGAGAAAAAATCATAAGTTATAAAGGCTCAAAGCCAAAAAATGTAGTTGGACAAGTTGCAAAAAACCCTATTTCCTTCTTTTTAAACCCAAATATCTTGCAATCTACGTGGCCAAAGTTTGTAGAACTTCTTCCACACATTCTTATGCAAGTCTATTACAAGATCCTATGGTTAGATATGTCAAAAAAAAATTTTAATTTTTTTTGGCTCTTTGCTTTAGAAATGGAAGTTTTGAGTGGTATTTGATGGAAAACAAGCCTTGGGAATCTAGGGGTTAATATAGTTTTGATGGTACATGCTCTTTATTTTGTATTTCTTCATACAATAAGGAGCTCAATTTATGAGATTCCACTAAGTGTTGCAAATTTATGAAGGTTTGAATTTTTTTGGAGTTTGGAGAGCAACTAGAAATAGTGTTCTTTCAAAAAAATCCATTTTTTTCTAATGAATTATAGGTCAAGAGATGCATGTGAAACATTAACTTTTTACATAATTACTAATATGTATCATGATCTTGCAATTGATTGCGGGAATTTAACTTTTAAATTCTAACTGATTGATATGCTCTTAGCTAAAAGATATAATGGTTGAATTTACAAAAGATTAAAAAAAAAAAAAAATTGGGATTGGGGGATTCAAAAAAGATATGCTAATTTTGCTAAGTTTTGCTCATGTATTATTAATTGAATATGGAATATTAATTTAAAATTAGAACTTTTTTTTCTCATGTGCATACTCTTGAAAGACTATACCATTAAAGGATCAAGCATATAATAATCTTCCTAGCAAGAGAACTAAAAATGTATAAAATCTCATATAATTAGGTTTAGTGACCTTCTATTTATTTATCAAATAATTTTTTCTATTAAGTACAACTTTGTGAAGATGATCATTTGTTAATGTTTCCATGTTTCAAAATACATACATAAATAAGCTCACTTTGCAGGCTTCAGTACTACTACAAAGTAATAATATACTTGAAGAACAATTTATACAAATTTTAGCTTTAAATTCTTTAGAATGGGTACTCAATAATACTCAAGTATCCAAAATCTACAAATGTGAGGGATTTTTGGAATGGATTAATATTCTCTACCACGATAATTTTAGAAATAATTTTAAAAGAAAATCAAAGTTTAAAATGTCCATATCCACCTTAATTATGAATTTCAATTGTCTACATTAAATAATTAGTTGTTCTTGTAAAGCACTTTCGCACATAAGCTATGGCAAAGAATAATAGAGACCTCTCATGCAATCATTTAATTTATTCCATTGCATTTAGAACAAGTTTAAAAAATAAATTGTCCTTGCAATACAAAGATATATTGGAGTTAGTGTATTCTTGTATGGTGGGAATGTAAGGGAGAGGCATCCAATGGTGTCCATGTATCCAATGCCATTCCTTTCTAGGTCACGCATTCATTCTAGAACACAAATGTAGCGGTATTGTAGATTGCTTATTTTTTTAGGTTAAAGAAGTAAGCCATGTACCGCCTACCTACATTTATGGCTTGAAATGATTATGTCTTGCAGATTTGGACGGCATTGGGTACAAGGATGCCATTGGGTGCCTTTCCCTTACCCTATGCACAATTATGATAGCGTTGGTGGATACTTCTACAATGCAACTTGTGTGCAAATCTATCAGTTCTTGTATAATACTTTATATATAATTAACTTTTGTTATATTATGTGGTAAAAAGTTCATCAAGAATGACCATGTAGATTGGAAGATATGAGCATTCAAAGTTGAAACTTCATTTCCTTTCTTTAAGAAATTGTTAAGTAGAAGTAGGTTCAAAATTGAATGAAAAACTAAGTGGCTGATAGCTCTAAGATGGTATTGAAACACAATAATCCCAAAGGTGAGATTGTTCTAGAAAGTAAAGCTAACCTTGTCCAACAAATGTTTTTGAAAAATTGTGAAATTTACATTTGGAAATGAATCATACAAGTTATTTTTTTCAAGAAGATGCTTAGATTGCCGGATAAACAACATTGTCCATAACTTTCTCTTTACTAGTCCAAACAGAATGAATCAAAGCTTCACACGTAGACAAACATGTATCATTTTGAAAAAATAATTAAAAATTTGAATTTTGAATTTTTGCAAAAAATAATTTGTTGCCCGCCGAGTTCGTTTTTGGGCTCTTTGTGGTATAATTTTTGCTCCAGGCACCAATTGAAATAACATTATATTTCCACAAAGCTTATCAATTTTTCTACCTTACGAGGAAGTTTCAAAAAGTTTCCCCAAAAATTGAGGTCATAGGAATGTGCCCAAAATCGATTTTGTCTTTTGAAGGATTAATGAGCTTGTTAAAGTGTGACCTCTTAAAATTTATGCCATCTTATGATTTCGTATTTATAGCTAGACTAACTAAAAATCAACGTATTGTTGAGATTCAAAAATAAGTCTTTGATGAATCTTTGTCAAAGGTTAAGTTTCATGTTTCTAAAAAGATTCAAAATTCTTTTATAATTAACAAACTGAGGAAACTGAACGTACAATACAAAAATAAGTTCAGAATACGTCACAAAAACTTAACAATGAATATTTCATATTGATTCTTGATTTATTTGTAAAGTAAAAGATTGCTTGTTGATTGACAAAAAAATACTAACATCAGGGTAGACTTGAGGACATTAAGAGATTGTTTCAATGCTATACACTAGCCATTGCTTGGCCAAAATAAAAATTAGAAAAATTAAAAAATAATCCCTAAAAAGGACTAACATGCGTTTTTTGGCTACATAGAAATTTTGGGCAAGTACGTGTGAGTGTAAATTTTCATATTTTTGACCCAAATTTCCATAGAATATGGGGACAAGGAATATCTTTTATATGCACTAAATTTCATGACATTTGGAAATATGAGTCAAAAGGTATGGCCTAATATGTTACTTTTTTTCTTGGGTGGATAGTCTAGGCAAATTAGAAAAAATCATTATTTTCAGAAAGAAAAATTTGAAATTGGTTTCCTTGAGTTATATGTACATAGAAAGCTTTGAATCATTCCAATTTGATCAACGAGTCAATAGTTATGAAATTTTTTTGTTTGCGGGCAGTTATGGATTGTATGCTCTAAAATAAACTTTAAAGTCTTCTATCTTCCTCAATTTTCAATAATTTTTGAAAAAATGAAATCAGAGGATGTAGATTGATTATTACAATATTGAAACCATTGGGATTGACATTTTTCAACTCCATAATTCAATTCTTAACAATTTAGTATTTTGAATCATTCTCTACTATTGTGTACTTACTATTTTTTACCTATATGTTGTACAATTCAAAATGATATGAAATTTTTCAAGCATGTGGCTAACTTATCTAGGAAAACGAATTGAAAGAAGTACCAACAATTTGAACAGTTCTTTATAGAAACTTGAGCTTGTGAAGTGTAGCTGCCCTCTGTTTCGTAGGGCCAAAAAAAATGATCTTAGTGAATTTGAATGCTTATATCTTGCAATCCATGGGGTGGAAATTTTTGAAATTTTTACCACATGTTCTAAGGTTAGCATACTACAAGATCCTATGGTTATATGTGTCAAAAACAACCTTTTTTTCAAGAATTGCTACTTGTACTAAAACGGCAATTTGGAAGCAGGTTTGATGAAAACAAAGTCATGGAATTTTAGAGGTCAAAAATAATAAAATAATGAAAATAAATTTAAATTATTTAGGTTTTTAAAAGTTTAAAAATTATTAAAATTATTAAAAATTCAATTAAAAATTGATATTTAACATGGCAGTCTTTCAACCACATCAGATTACTTACGTTGGCAGAGTTCCCACAATTCCTGTAGTCTAAGAACTCACAATCCTCCAAAGACCTCAAAAATCCTCTAATGGTTGCTTATAAAGCAAAAAAACAATTGAAAAATCACAATCTAATATATATTTTTAAGGCCATTTGAATTAAAGTACAACATATTTTTTTAAAGTTACTTCAATTGAAAATAGTAGAAAATAAGTCTTGAACATAGATACATACATACAAAATTATTGAAAGTCATTTGCTTTTTATTTTTATATAATTAGATTAATGATAAACCAAACTAACAATTTTGTATAAAATGTGAAGTGACACACCCTTTGAAAGGAAGCAATCGAAAGCACTCTAAACTTGTGTTTTATTTTGTCCTTTCTCCAACTGTAGTTTATTATCCTATATTGCAATATTAATGGAAGGTGTCAAAAAACAATGGGCTACTTTGGTGGGGTGCACCATGATTTCCTCATGTACCTCTTGAAGAACTTGTAGGCTCTTGAAATAGCTTTGGCATGTGAAACCCTTTGAGCATTCTAGAGAATCCATATTTCCTCTAATAATTGACTTTTGGTCTAGTGGTACCAAGGGAGCCAAAACTCCAAACTCTTTCACCATGTGAATAAATGTAAAAATATGCCCCCTATTGTGGATCGACTAACTTTGTGTTTCTTCCTCATTTGTGTCCACAACTCATGTAGAGGTCCTTATTCAAAACAATGACTCCAAAAACTTCCAAATTTGATCATGTAGGATAAATAAATAAATAGAAACGGCTTCTATTTTCCTTAAGGTTAATCCTTGAACGTCGAGGGGGACGTTTTGTGTTTGATGGATGATAGAGAATCTCCTTTGTAGGACACAAGTGCAACTATTCATCCTCTGAAAATTGTGTAAAAAGGAAAGATCTTCTACGTTACTTGGACTTCCAATGAGTGCTTTTGGATTTATTTTGAACCAGTGATTCCCATGGTATCAAAATGGATGATTTCCACGGTCACCAATCAGTCCTTGAAGGGTTAAAATACCACAAGACTAGATGTGGTGTAGCCTTCGTTGATGTTGATGTCACTTAATCCAAGAAGGACGCCGGTGCAAACGTTTAGTGTCTGATGGATGACAAAGTAAATTTTTGTGTGGGATAGAAGTTCAACTATTCATCCTTGGAATTTTGTGTGGAAAGCAGAGATTTTCTACACTACTTTGACTTCAAATGAGTTCTTTTGAATTTTTTAATACCAATCTTTTCCACAATTTCAGAAATAATGATTTTCACATGGACCCCGTGCTTCCTTCTACCTAACATTCTTAAGCAATGTTGGGGGGGGGGCCTTTTGCTCCCCCCAAATACGGAGCCCCCCAGTGATGTGCACAACCAATAGTTCCTTGCCTCCACGTACAACATACTGTTCACTTTCTCAGCCAGCCACTAGGTTGCTGTTGCATTACAAACTCATCCATCAACATTGACACGTGTTATACTTGACCAACCAATATCATCCTCTACATTATAATTAAATTGTATGTCAGGTATCTTGAAAGGAATGACCCCTCTTCCAAAGAGGAAGGGAGCAACCTTATTAAGAATGTTATGTAGAATTAACTAGTTCACCCAAAAAAGATTTACTAGTTCAACATGAACACTAATTGTCAACTAAATTTTCCCCCCCAAAAGAAAACACCAAAATAGAACCAAGCCGTGGTTCACCTTGCACCACTTTTTTTTGTAATCCCACCGCACTCAGGGCCAGGGTGAACTGACCCCCTCATTGCCCCTTTTTTTACCCTTGGAAAAAACACTAAAATTCTATTATCTGCCACATATGACCAAATTTGCAAATATTGAATTCGTATTTGCACTCAGAGACCCCAAATTAGCTAGGGGATGTGAAGAAATAAAAAATTGACGCGGCACAAAATAAGGTCAATGAACCCAATACCAACCATTGACCTAATACCACCCAAATGTAGAACTGTCATAGATTCTAGAGTGAGAATCTATGACAGTGATACATGCCTTAACTTCACAATAAGTAAAGTTAAGGCATGTATCACTGTCATAGATTCTCACTCTAGAATCAATGACGGTTCTACATTTGGGTGGTATGAGGTCAATGGTTGGTATTGGGATGGCCTATCTTAGGGGGCAATTTTTACATTTACCTTGTGACTTGTGACAGGGGCAATGAGGGGGTCAGTTCACGCTGGCCCCGCACTCAGGCCCGCCTTCTACAGTCAGTTACTGCCATCCACAACTCTGTTCCACAACCAGAATCCGCCACTGAACACCGACTTGTGGCAGCAAACCTTTGGCGCTTGCACCACGTCTTCTCCGTCCGCCAATTGGACCTCTCGACCAACGACCCCAATCATCCCCTTTCCTTTTCTCAGATTTTTTTGAAAAAAATCCGTGCCTGGCGATCGGTCCATGCTTCGGGGATCCAATCGAGCACTCCCCTTTTGTCCAGTGGGCTCACCCAATCCTCGGATACAACAGAGAGACACTTGTTTTTTGCTCAAGGATGGATTCTTCAAAGGTTTTTGCTCAAGGAGTGGTGATGGATTCTTCAAAGTTTCTACAGTACTGTACAGTAGTGAACTTGTGATTGTGTTTGTATCACAGTAGTCTAGTTGAGTTTCCAGCCTCATCTGAGTTCGTGGTGTAGCTTTCCTCTTCAACTGTCTGGAGTGCTTACGTTCCGATGCGTTCGCGTGGAATTAATTTGTAGCTAGGAATTGAATTGAAGTCTGTGGCACTGTCCAGAATCTTGTGGAGATTAATTGAGGCTAGCTAGCTTGAGTGTTGTCGACCTGTGCATAATTTGTTGTAAGTAAGTTGTGGAGGTAGGTAGTAATGGCGATGGCAGCAAGTGCAATGGACTTGCAACGATGTACAATGTGCTGTTGCGGATTAGGGTGCACCAGCAGCAGCAGGAACAGCAGGAGCAGCAGGAACAGCAGCTTGGAGGTCTCCGCTTTTCCTGTCGGAGGATTGCCGAAGGTTTTCTTGAGAAAGCGTCGTGGAAAGAAGCAGCCAATAACAAGGTTCGTTAGTTCGTAATGGCGTTAGGAGTTAGTTTGTCAAATTTTGGTTCGCGGTGCTCTTCCATTTCTCAAATCTTTACATAGAATGGGACCAAATGTTCGCATTAAGAAGGCCTACGTCGAAAGTCCAGAATAACGTGTGTATGTAATTAGGGTATGAAACCACAAGCCCAACCAAGAGTATGAATGAATGCGTAAGTCCTACCAAGTGTACAAATGAATTCATAAGTTCCACCAAGAGTAGCGCCGGAATTCATAAATCCAACCAACTGTATGCATTTTGTAAGTCCAACCAAGGAGACGTATGATTCGTAAGTTCTCCCGACTGGATTGATTTCCATCAATTTCGGCGCTCACAATTGTATTGTCGGTATGATTTGACAGGTCATTGTACTCTTCGCTAGTTGAGAATTTTGCGAGTGCAGAGCGTAGTACGTCTTATGACTTCGATATAATTACCATTCGAAAACTAGAGGACTCCAGAGCTTCTCCTTCTCAACAGCAGGAACAATCTGCGGCTGATGCTGCTGATGAAGTCGAAGGCGGAAAGTACCGTCAMGATCCAGAAGCTTCTGCGTTTGGGGATCATGGAGGTCCTGCTGAAAAACTTGCTGGTAAGTGACGTACCTGTAGTCAAATTGTACACGAWCATTGCAAGTAACAAACAGGTCGAGCTTGGCTTTAGATGAAAAGAAAAGAAAAGAAACTTTGGCAGGTTTGATGCTTGAATTCCATTAATTGAGTTCCCAAGCAGATGAGTAGCTGTCCGTGTGTCCACAAGTCATACACTTCTCAAGATTTAGAGTCAGTGTATATGTTGGGTAACGTAACCGCAACTAACTAATAGTGATGACCAGTCCGGTTTCGAAAACCGACCTGTACAGATTTTTGTTCAAAATGTGCAGCCTTTCTTCATGAAAAGCTTAGAGTCGATTTTGAGTACACCTATTGTTAGTATTATCAGTACTAAGAAAATTTACAGTTTCTTAACACAGTGTCTAAAACATGCACGCTAAGGTAGGCCTAGGGGCAAAACCTGCTCATCTAAGAGCTGAAACTAAATTTTGGGGAGGTTAAACTTTTTCAAATATTTTTCAGTAAATTTTTCTGGAAAGACAAGTGGAATTGGCATCCAACCCAAGTCGTTTCATATTTTTTGGAGCTTTCTGGAATTACTGATGAATTCTTGGAGTCGAATCCGCTCAAGCTCTCAAAACTGCCAAATGTACACTGTTTCTATAGTCTTGGAAAGATGAAAAAGAAACATGTACATACAATGTACATTTGAGGAGGTGGTCAGTTTGAGAGCCTGATTGGATTTCGAGTCTCACTACMTTAAAAGAATTTGAATATCCTCTTTTAACTTCCAATTGGAACTTCGACAGGTTAATAATAATAGCATCCATGCTCCAATACCTTCTTCCACGAATGCTGATATATTTGTTGTAGATTTACCTTAATACATTAAAAGAAAACCAATGGTCACACCTCATGATGGTTGCATAATTTGTGTTTTCATGGAAACTGCTGAGAACTGGAATTGATGGTCCAAGCTTCTGAAATTTTCTCAGATACTGGAATCGATATGAAGAGGAGTGCAAGAGAAAGGCCACCGTCAATGTCCATATCTCAAGGTTTCTCATCACATGTGAGGCGTTCAATGTCTCACTCAGTGGGAGCAGTTGGGCATCCTCTTGACATGGCGAAACTACCAGGTAGACATAAATGAGTGTGCATCGTCACATTGACAGAAAATTAAGAAGAAGTCAATAATTTCGTTAAACTTACATAAATTTTGCTAAAATTCCTTGAGGTTGGTGTAATTGTATTATTTTTCCAGTTAAATTGTCTCCTTAAGGCTTTCATTTTGCTTCAGTCCTGTGATTGCAAGAACTCATCATGGCCACTGACCGTGTTTTGTGCAGCCCCCATGGGTGTTGCGATGGCGCTGGCAGTTGCGGCTCTTGGATTGAAAACTGCTGTGGCCAAGCAAGGAGTTTTGCCTGGCTCTCCTCCTCAGGTTGTTCGATCAGTGCTCTTCCGAAGTTCATATCAAATGTTGTCACTTGCTTTAGCTTTCAAATCTTCGAGTTCACATTCTAGTCTAGTCACTCTAACTCCTTCCATTTATAAACATGTATTCTCTTATTAGTAGTTTGGAGAATTCATTATTCTTCTCCACACTAAATGGCAGACACAAAATGATTCAAAAGACACAAACTTAAATGAGTGTGCTCGAAAAGAATCTAGAATTCGATTTCAAGGGCGTTGAGGGAGCTCCTTAAAAGGGTCGGTGTTAATTTATGCACCATGAGAGAAGATATAATTCAATATTCCTTGGTATTAATTAATCCTTGATTGACCTCTGTGTGAACCCTGACTCATGGGGCTTTTATTTGTTGGGTTGCCGATCCTGCAGAAAGTTTGTGACAAGTGTGAAGGATATGGACTGCAACAGTGCCATGTTTGTCAAGGTCGTGGGGTTCTGAATTGGGAGGGGAAGCTTCGACACACTGATCCTTGCCCACTCTGCTTCGGGAGTTGCTTGAAAAAGGTATAATTACCGTCGTGTTTTTTTTTTCTTCCTCAACTTAAATTTCCCATTAACTTTCTTAAAACATGAAAAAGGCTGCTGTCAGTGTCCCTTCTCCAGTGACATTGTAGAAGCAGTAATAGTATTTTGCAATACTAAGGGATACAAGGAGAAGCTTCAATTTAAATGGACCGCAACGGGTCATTKAAATTGGAGGAAAAGAGRCCCAGGGAATAATAATTTCAWARTTTAATTGTAWYTCTATGGCAGCATTTTGGTCATGAAACAAGCCCTCTTTCTTTGCTCAAGGACTGATGTGCTTATTCTGGTGTTGTCAGTGTTCAAACTGTGGTGGAGCGAAAATGAAGAAAGGCATTCCTCCAGCTATGGTATCGAAGCTTCAGCTCAAAGCTGGCGCGAATAGGATATGAGGTTACGACAGAATCCTTACTGATATGGAGATAGAGGTTTGCCGTACCTTTGTACATTTATTAGTGTATATACATTGACATCCAGAAGAATTTGAGGATATGAAACATAAACTTGAATCTTAGTTATGTACTCCATAGGAGTTTGTGAAAGCGGATGTAAATAGACGATATGTGAGAAAACACGCATATACTGAAAACACACAGGGTAGATGAAGTAAGAATTCTACTTCCTATGTACTTTCAAAGATGGAGTAATTGTTTATAGAAATTTGAAAACAATGTACTGTTGAATTTGGCAACCATTTTCTTGGATGTGATTTCATTCGACTTGAGAACGAAACAGGAGAAGCTCTCTGTCAAGTGCAAAAGCAAGTAGATATTCCATCTTCTGTGATATTTATGCAAGCAAATGACAACAATCTCTGTCAAGTTTTCTGCAATGAAGTAACTTATCTGAACATATGTTACGTGTTCTTTGAAAAACAAAATCCCATGACGGAATCTTCACTCAGTTCCACTGGAGTTGCAATTTAGGACGGAACCTGCAACATAGAGTGAGGATACATTCTTGAGAGCTCCCTGAACGAACCCCTCTTCGAAACAATTCTAGATTCTTCGTGTGCATAATCATTGAGCTCATCGTAGGTGGCAACAACTTCAGTGACAAGTACCAAAAGCTACAAGAAGACGAAAAGCTATAAGAAGACTGACAGTGGCCAATCATTGACTGCTACACACTTTTCCACTACACTGGCTAAAGGCGAATTTTTACAAATGCTAAATAAAATACATCACTGAGAGTTAAAAGAGAAAAATAAATAAAAAAAAGCTGTCGAACTCTCCTGAGAAAAAGGAACTGGAGAAGACGGGCATCGATCCCGTTACCTCCCGTATGCGAAACGGGCGCTCTACCATTTGAGCTACTCCCCCTACGAGACTTTGACATCCCAGGGTTTCGGATATTCGAGGTGACTTCGATGACTCTACTAGTCACAGCTCGACATAAGAACGTCTGTAACCGTTCGAATTAACAATTGAACAATAAGAAAAAATAGCAAACTCCGGCACTTACCCGAGTATACGAAGTCTCATAGAGTAGTGAATCAAACGGAAGTGAAGGAAAGGAGAAATAAGATGAAGTACTACGTTTTAGGGGAGTCCAGGTTCGACAATTGAGCTCCAAGATTGAATGTATTTGGGGCATCTCGATTTGAAATCTCTACCAGAGGGTTAGAACTTTAAGACAAGATTCTGGGGCTAAGAATCATGAGAGTTTCGATTTGCAAAGGAAACACAGAATCCCATGACTGAAAGCTTTCACTGTGTCGAGACCCCTAATACTGGTTTGAAGGGTGTGTTCCAACAGAGCAGCGAGGTCTACGGAGAAGGAAAAAGAGGTGGTAGACACCACACCGGCCASGCAGAAAGACCCGACATCAGAATACAAAATAACGCACTCATACATTTCAATGTGTGCCAAAAAATTGAAGAGCAAAAACACAAAACAAATACAAATTCCACACTCATAAATATTAAATTGATTTATCAGCATTTATTCCTTCACCGATGTCATGCTTTTGAGGTCCCAAAGAGGTCTCCCCAAATGTGAATAATACAGCCGGACTAGTTACTTCACCATGTAGAAATGTAGAAAAGATTGCTTCMATCCTAAGCTGCAGCAACAGTCTTCCTAGGGGCTGCTTGGGTTCCTGCAAAATGCAAAAAAAGCTTCTCAGAATGGATGCTTCCAAAGTTCCTTGAGAAGGAATTATATCCCACGCTCTATGATCGACTTTAGAGATAAATACAAGAGCACTGCAGAAGTCCAGTTCAAGAAGAACTGAGATCATTTAGGTTTCATACTAGTCCGTTAAAACGTACTAAAATGGCCTCCTGGTGACCATAGCTCGTCTCGTAGTGTAACACACTCTACTGACAATCGAGATTGTCGCAGAAAATCCTAAAAAGAAACTCTTTCGAGTCGTCAATCAATCAAGAAGATCAAAATGGATTGCGTACCTTCTCTGAAATTGTTGGAGAACCTGCGGGGGAGATGGCGCAAATGACGCATGCGTCCAGTTCCAGTAGTCTTCCTCCTGATAGCCTTCACGCTCCAGTTGTCTGGAGAATAATATACATTAGCTTAAGAGAGGGAAGAGAAACAGCTGGCTATCAAACAACGTGATTCGGCGTACACTATAAAAGCCTTGCTGGAGGCATCATACAAAAAAAATATCCAGCCGATCACTTCTATCTAAAACCTTCGGAATATGCGTAAAGAAGAGCGTTGTTCATAGCTTTCGGAAACGTTATTAATCGCATGATTAGACCCAGAGAAAGGCAAGAAATCTTAATATTAATATATAACTTAGCTTGTTAGCTCTCCGTATCAGAAAAAACTCTAATATTCGCCGGGCAACATTGATTACAAAATATTATCTCACAAAGAGTATTATGCCCATCATGTTCAGTAGCTTTCCATTTAGTTGAGCACAAAATCTCAAATTTCGAATTTTAAGGGCAAATATTGATTAAGTCGTCTCTGGTTATCAGAACCGTTCATATCCACCATTCCAGTTTAAACTGACTATTTAAATAAACCTGTGTATCAACTGATAAGATTCGGTCGACGCCGCAAAACAGTACATCTATTATATCATCGACAATGTAACGCGGTCTCAACGAAATAAACAAGGAGATGAAGYTGAACAATCAGGTTGACRTCACTTACAACTGCGGACTCTTGCAGCAGGGTACGCACATGCCGAGCAACGGCTCTTTTGAATGTGGAAACTCCTGCGCCCACAACGCCTGCACAGCGTGTGGGATTTGTTCCGGCGCTTACCGAAACTTCCCGTTCCCTTCGTCTGCAAACATCCAAAGARATCCCAGTAAGCTCACACACATCCGCGCATTCTGAAGTAGCTAAACCTCAGTCACAAGATTTTTTTAAAAAAAGGATTTCCAGTTCGCACGGTGCACCATCAAATGTGGACAAGATCTACACAATACTATTCAGAATCTCTACATCTTATTCACAGCTAAGCTGCAAAGATGTAAGACGCGGACCGCACTGAACTCAAAAACTAGGGTTCCGCCTCATCGCCTCCATTCACTTGCAAAAAATGCAATGGTACTGTCGATCGAGGGCTCACAGTGTGATTAACAAAAGAATCGGATTCAAGTTAGGGAAAGTAGCGATTGCGTACCATTGCGAGCGGTGGCTACGGAAGACCTGCAGCACTTGGAACGAACAGCAGCGTCAGAAGAGAAATGCAAAATTTGCTTCGAAGGGTTTTTGTCCATGGTTTGTAAAACCCTAAAAGCAATCCCCGGAATATCATACCCGGGACGATGACTAATTAAATTGCCCAGGTCTCAATCCTGGCAAGGGCTTGTACCAAATTCTTCAAGTAAACTTATATGTGAGGTGGAAGTGTCTATTATCATCCACTTAGGGCCTCTTCACACTATGGCCGTCCAAGTCGAGAGGCTGTGGGATTGAGTGGCCAAAATTTGGTGAGAGTCTAAGGAAATAAGCAATAAATAGGCCCAAAAAACTAGGAATTGGAGCCTTTGGCCGGCCATAGTGTGAAGCCTCCAAAGGCCAAAGTCCAAGTCTAAAGTCCAAACCTATTCCATTTTTTTTACTTCTATCCTTTCTCTCCACATCAATCCATCCAATTTCTGAATTTTTCCATGAATCATCATTCATGTGACAATTTTTTCAAGCTATAGGTTAAAAAAACATGAAAAAGGAGTCAAAAATGGCCTCGATAAAAAAATTACAGCACATGCCCTCATCATTGAACAAGGATATGAAGGGTATAAATGGAATCAAAAGGTGGAATTAGACATTGAAAGGAAGTAGGTTCATGCAATAAAAAGGTGGGATTAGACATTGAAGAGAAGGAGGTTCATGCAATAAAAAAGGTGGGATTAGACATTGAAGAGAAGGAGGTTCAGGTTCATGCAATAAAAAAGGTGGGATTAGACATTGAAGAGAAGGAGGTTCATGCAATAAAAAGGTGGGATTAGACATTGAAGAGAAGGAGGTTCTTGCAATAAAAAGGTGAGATTAGGTCTTGGAGGAAAATAGGTTCATTGAATGCTAAGGCTCATGGCTTTTTGTGATTTCTCTCAAATTGTCCTCATTCTTTTTGCAAATGACTTCCCTCAAACCTTTCTATCTCCAAACAATGTAGAAGGTGACAAATAGCTTCTCCAAAGTACCTAGGTAGCAAATCAATATGGTAATGGGCAATTCTACATTATGCATCAAAAACAACACATGAAATTATTTTCTTCAACATTGACATTCATGTGCACATTTAAAACATTGTGGACTACTTGCATTTAGATATTTTCAAATTTATTTATGATTCAAGTTTGTTTGAGGCATTGTCGCCGAAAATAAAGGGTGGCACAATCGTGATAAACAACAATGGGGGACGGAAAGGAAAAGAAAAACTTTGCTTTTGTCATTAATTGGCATAAATAATGGGTTTATTTGCCCCAAATATCATCCCCAAATGCACTACCTTCAACTATAACTAGTCTCAGGAGGCGCAGAAAGGCAGGAATATTCTTTTCAAAGAGAAACTGCTTCGGGTTTTTTTTTGCTCCTGCTCTTCAAAGTGACAAAGCAACTCCAACAAGCCCATGTCAARTGAAATAGGGTTTGAAGTACTAAGGTAGGAGGCTCTAAAAGCGAGCGGGCATTTAGAACTGCCCATGTACTCACTTGAAATGGACCTTCTATAGTCATTGAATACATCAATAAAAAATAATTTATTTATTGCAAGAGCCAATCATTCTCTTTGCTTTTCCATTCTCTTGAGAAGTTGCAAATAAACAATTTATGGAAGGCCTAGGGTCATAAATAGGGACCTATGACTCATCTTGTTTGAAAATTCATAAGTAATTTGAAAAAGCTTCAAGAAAATATCAAATGACTTATGTTACAATTATAATCTATTTCTCTATGTTAAAAAATTGTTAAAAATATTTCCATTAAAGGAGATACATAAAAATACAGGCTCCACATTTAGCTGTTGCAGTCCTCCGATGTCCTAAGAACAAACTAATTCTTACTATAGTGTTGTGAAAGCACCCGTCTCTTTGAAATCACCCCTATATGTAGCTGTAGAATGGATATGAGGTGATCCTTGAATGGACCACATTAATCCCTAAAGGACCAATCTCTTTTAGAAGTTGCAAGTGGACAGACTTGGGGAGTCCTATGGTCACAAATAGGAACCTATGCCCCAAATCTTTGAAAATTCATATGTAATTCAAAATTGCTTAGAGAAATACAAAACCACTTGTATTAAGTTCCATATCCACTTTTCTATTCTCGGAGCCAAAAATATTTCTGCCCACAAACAAACCCATGAAAAACATGGACCAGCCATTAAATGGTTGCTTTTAGAGCGTACTATTTAGAACCACGCCACCACACATTACTTTGTAAACATTGTCCCATGAGCTCACCATTGTGCACGACAAGAAGAAATCCGAGTTCATCAGTTTCTTCCTGTTCATTGGTTCCAAGGGTGCGCCCTACTTTTTCAAATAAATATAAGCATCACGAAATGAGGACAGACTTTGGAAGGGACTCCCAAGCATGACCATCTAAAACACAAAACTCTACTGAGTTACAACAACTGCATGATTGTCCTTCAGCACATGAAAATGTTGCTGACTGACTGATTTTTCCATGGGAGTCTCACTGGGGCCAGGGTGAACTGACCCCCTTCCTCAGCCACTTGGGCAACCCCTGAAATTTTTTATTTTTCACGCATGAATGAATTTTCAAATTCTGAATTCATACTTGCAATCAGAGCCCCCAAATTAGCTACAGGAGATGTACCAGGAAAATTATTCAAGCCCAAAATAGGGGGGTTGTTTGTTTTACTTGCACCCCTGGAATTTCTTACAGTGGCCAAGCAAAGGGCCCAGTCCACCGGAGAGGGTGAACTCACCCCTTCATTGTCCCTATCACAAGGTAAATGTAAAAATTGCCCCCTATTTTGTGCCACGTCAGTTTCGTATTTCTTCACCTCCCCATTCTACTTTGAGACCTCCGAGTGCAAATATGAATTCAGAATTTGCAAATTTTGTCATACGTGGCGGATAAAAGAATTTTTGTCATACGTGGCGGATAAAAGAATTTCAGTGTTTTCCCAAGGGGTAATAAAAGGGGCAATGAGGGGGGCCAGTTCACCCTGGCCCCAGTCCACTGCGACCCTCGCTCACTGGGTTCTTTACAAATCTGGGGTACAGGATATTATTTAGTGTGGGTAGGAGAGGGCATTTTCTGTGGGTTCTTCAAGCATATGCTCACTGTTGACATTGGAAAAAACCTGTGTCTTATGGATCCCCATCACTCTCATTATTTACCATTGAGTCAGGCTGCTGTCCCTTTTGCATCCTTGAAAATGGACCCCTACATGAACAATATTGTCTTGTATGGCTCCAAACCCAATCCTTGAATTAATTGATAAGTCGCTTGTAGGTATCTGGCAAAGTATAATACCTTTCTAGTAGCATGGAGAGGACCATTGCCTAATTATACAGTGTATTATGCCCACACGCTAATTGAACAAAATTCACGGTAAACTTAAACTGAACCCATTAAATCCAAGCCCATTTTTTAAATTAAATTTTTAATGTTATTTTTTTCTCCAAGTTCTAGTGTGTTTGAGGCTCATTTCCAAGAGTCGCAACACTAAAAATCCCCGTAAAAATCAAGATTTGCAAAGGACACCCTTGCACAAAATCTTGAATAGAGAATCATAATCATTGATTATCTAAATAGGAAATTTGATGCTAAAACTAAACTTCTAAGAGAATTTCTAAGAAATATAAACTATTGAAAATAATAACTTAGAAAGGTTTAATTTGACATCAATGTATTTTTGACACCAAAATTTGGTGCCTCCGGCAATTAGGGATTAATAGCTCTAGAATGGATTTGAAATCATTAAACCCAATTGTGAGATTTTTCTAGTAAATAAAACCCTAAACCTTTACAATTTAATTCTTTTAGGAAAATTGTGAAAATTGCATTCAAAAATGAATCCCACAAGTTATTTTTCAAGAAGATGCCTACGGTGCTTAAAAAAAAAAGATTGTCCATAGCTTTGTGATCATTAATCCAAATACAATGAATTAAATCTTTCCATGTAGACAAAAATACTTTCTACAAGAAACAAAAATTTCAAAGATTTTATTTTGACTCTCTTTGATGTATTTTGTGGCCCCATGAACTGCGTTTCAGAATTGAAGTGGCATAATTTCTTGGATACCAATTGAAATAAAAATCATATTCTCATAGAAATAATGTTTTTTTCTATCTTTAAAAAAAAATTCAAAACATCACAACAAAAATTGAGATACTATAAGCCTACTAAAAATCCATTTTAGTCCCTTAGGGAACAATGGGAGCTTTGGAGGCTAAATAATAAATTGATTTATGCAAACGCAATTCATAACCAAAGCTGTTGAAGTACACATTGCTTGAAACACCCAATTTCCTTACTCATCTAAGCCACAACAACAATTATATAAATTAGTGTGAAAATAAGAAAACATTGTCATGATATTATTAAAGGATTAGTACCCAAATTAGACAATGACAATGAGGTGAAAAGAGGCAAACGTGATATTCCACATTCAATTCCTTCTTCCCCTCCAGGAAAAAACAGGAGCCATTGATTTGAATTTTAAAAAAAATCCCAACTACTCCAAATATCATTGTTTTTCTGGAAAATCAAAGCCGTTGATAATCATCAAACAAATTATCTTGGTCGTCCAAACATGGATACAAATTACGGATATGGATATGGTTATTATATTTGAAATACAAAATATGGATATAAATATTGAATTTGAAATACGGATACAAATATATCTCATATGGATTACATTGCAACTACTTCCTTGAAAATACAAGTAGGAGCAGTGGTGGAGAAGAGGAATTAAATCACATAATAATAAATTTAAGTGAACACTTGTTTTGAGATCATTGTGGGGGTTGTCTTTTGAGTGAATAGTGAGGGACTCGAGCATTTCAATTAATGCACCCCCCCCTCCATTCACTCAAATGACCCCCATTAAATTTTGTTTAATTGATTTATTAACCCCCCTCCCCCCTCATCTTATAATCTGAGTTGTTTGGATCCTAATTGCAAACAATATGGGATATCCATATCTCATATCCCGTATCTTTATTGTACCATATTTATATATGTATCCCATATATTGTATGTGTATATGTATTGTACCACATCTGATATGTCATATCTGTATTATATTTGTATTTTTGATTTGATGTCTCTCATTTTTTTCTTGGAGTGAGGGKGGTTGGTTCAATTATTAAGAATGGCAAGTTAGCATCTTTTCAATGGATAGTGACAATGATAGTGACAATGAGTTCAAAAGAGGCCGTAATTGCCTTTTTCACTATCATAGTCAAAATAGACAAAAACAGTCACATTAGTATCCCAATAGACAATCACAATCTCCTATAGGAACATTCATTTGATGGGAATCTACACAATTTTGCTTTGACTACTACTAATGTATTTTGTTTTAGAAATTAATTGACCAAAATACGCATGCCATTTTTTTATTTAAAAATAGTTGTCAATCTCATAAGTCTAAATATGTACAATGAACAAAAGATTTGCTATAGGTAATCTACTCACAAAGTAATTATCTTATGGTCATTGTACCTAAAATTGAGCAAACAAGCATATGAGCTTTGATTCTCGTTTAAACTATCAAAGTTATTGTTGAATATTAATTGTGGACATCAAAACTAGATTCTTCTAAACTCTACATACCCTAAATCGCCCCAGAAAATTGGAATCCCTATTTTTGGGCCCAAATGCACCTTCTTGCATTTTGATGTAGTAAAATTGTGATGAGTTGCATTATGATTTTTTCACTCTAGAATTGGGTAGGGGAATTGGGATGAAAAGGTGTGGAATTGGGTTGAGTGGAAATGGGTTAWTAACTTCAAGGAATACTACAATTTATGTGGTTCCTCATGCAAAAGAACATATGTCAAAAGTTCATTTATCATTCTACAATGTGAAGGGAAACTTTTGGATTTTCATTGCAACTATGTAGAGAGTTCAAAGAATCATGTTAGAATCCAAATAGACAAGAATAGTTCCACTGAGTAAAAACAATAGGAAGCTATATGCTTTTGCTTTATTCACCTACATAACGTGTCTTTTTTTAATTAAAAATTGAGTTGACAAAAGTAAATCTACATTTTTTTTATTTGCATAAAATTGTAAATTAGATCAATTTCAAAAACACTCAACAACCATAGGGACAACAATGGGCCATCCTACCTTACAATAAAGTATAGTGGGGTGAGACAGAGTAAATCTCTTGTTTTAATGTATGTAATAATAGGAAGAGTCACAATTGAAAGCCTTCTCCAAACTCCCTTCTTTGAGCTTGCTAAAAAACTCTAAGTGACCACAAGAGACATATACATCATGAAATTTAGTGAATTCACTTGCAATTTATGAATTTCCTGTTGAGTTGAGTACATCCTCAACTATGTAACTTCGTTCACCAATGAGGCAAAGGTCCCTCTAATAGTCTTGAAAAGGAGTCCCCCCTCCAAATGAACAAAATTGTCTTGTTGATGGCTCTTCTACCAATATATTCCTTGCATTAATCCTTGAACATTGACATGAATGTTTGGCATCCTATGGATGACTAAGAATCTTTCTACGTGGGACGCAAGTGCAACTATTCATCCTCAAAATTTTGTGTGGAAAGGGGGATCTTCTATAGTAGTTTGGCTTCCAATGAGTGCTTTTGGATTTTTTGGAACTACTGTAGTGATTCCCATGGTATCAAAATGGATGATTTCAAGTCACCGTGGTTTGTCCTTCAAGGGTTAAGTGATAATTCCCTCCTAAGCATCTAGAGAGGCATATTATACATTGGGGTTATATTTGGAACATTGGTGCCCGAATAATTTAATTTTAAAATTCGGATAGTTTGGCAACTCGATTTGGAGTCCTTGACTTCCGGCACTCAGTTTTCGTTCCTAATTTTTTGACACTCCTAATTTTGGATTCAGTTTTTTTATATTCATGCACAAATATGTAATTTTTTCCAAATTTTCTCATTTTTGGATATTCAAAATTAGAAACAATGAAACTTTTTCAGATTTTCAGAAATAGTGTACAATTTAAAAAAAATTTAGAGATGCTCCAAATTTCCCTTAGGGTAATACCTTTCCAGGACCTAAGTTTGCCTATGTTACTGAAACTTGCAGGAAGTCCGTCACTTGGGTCCCCCTAATATGTGCACGTATAGTACGGTACTTCACAAAAAGACACCGGCTGTGATCGAGTGGTGGAGAACTGGAGATGCTACGTGTACGGCCACGTGGACCCAACAGTAGCGAGCCCCTCATGGCCTGCCACGTCGTTCCTGTAGTCCTCCGTTCCCTGGATTGACTGAATGCCACGTTCAAATGCCATCCCTTTGAAAAAGAAAAAGAAATTCTTCTCACGGCAATCAATGTCATTGGAWCCAACCAGCTTATCATCAGTCTGTCTCTCGGCACATGGGGAATCTCACCCTATTCCCGTTTCTTTTAGGAGTTTGTCTTCTTGCGGGACCGCCAGGTGTCATGACGAACTCCGTATTGACCCTAGAAGGGCCTTGGGGTTTCTGTACTCGACTTCTAGTTAGTCTTATAACTCTTTAATTGTGATTTTATATATGAAATTGTGATACATTGTTATTCAAATATCAGCATGATCATTAATATAATTTGTATTAAAAAGTATTTTGTCAATGTTTTCTTGATCACATATCACCGTATTCATAATATACTATTCGGCCGCAAAGGACGTTCATGACACTCTAGGGTTAACCCATTAAGATAAACTACAATACCCMATTATGGCTACAAGTCCATTTGTAGGCAAAATTGTAATGGTGGTGTACATTCAAGTATTGAAGTGTACACCTCCGTTACAATTTTACCTACAATGGGCTTGCTCTCATTTTGTCCATAATGGAGTAGTTTGTTTTACATCGTTTAGGCCAGGTCGTATTTTATCCCTGGAGAAAACACTAGGTTTTTCTTATTCGCCACATTTGATAAAATTTGCAAATTTTGAATTCCTATTTGCCGTAAGAGACCCCAAATTTGTTACCTAGGGGAGGTGATGAAATACAAAATTGACATGGCACAAAATAGGAGGCAAATTCTAGATCTATCTTTTGATGGGGCAATAAAAAGGTCAATCTTCCTTGACCCATTGTTCATAGGTTTGCTCACCAAAAATAATGGAGGGCCCCTTCCCATTTGGAAAATTGAAGACATTGATTTGAATAGGCATTAGATGTTTTTAGGCTTCATAGGAGGGCTGGTTTCAGGCTAGTTCCCCATACTGGGAACTAGTCACTGCTAGCGAGAATTAAGAATTATTAAAAAATTATTTAAAAAACTAAAAAACAAATTAAATTATTAAAATATATATAGCAAAAAAACATCTGATGTAAGCTACAAGAGCTTGCCACAAGAGCTTGCCACATAGATGAAAGTGTTACTCAATTCCTCCACGTATTAAAAAAAGATAATATTTTTTTTCAAARAATCATGAAGGGGAGCATAATCACAAGTTATATAATTTTATGTCTATTAGAGCTAATTGTAAAGTGAACCTTGGTATGAAGAATGGGTGTTAGATGAAGGTTTAACCCCTAAAGGTCATTGACTATGCTTTCACCAAAAACGCTCCAAAACTGCCATTTCTAGTGCAAGTACCAAATTTTAGAAAAAAAAACATTTTTGGACAAAAGTAACCATAGGATCTTGTATCAAAATACTGTGGGAAGACGTGGAAAAAAATTCAGATTTTTTCATCATGTGGATTGCAAGATATCTGCGTTTAAAGTGACAAAGATCCTTTTTCGAGCCCTCCAAAAATCCGGGCAGCTGCACTTCAAAAGGCCACATTTGTATGAAAAAATGTCCAAAATGGTGGTTGGTCTTTGAATTCATCCTTCAAGGCAAGTTGGTTATATGATTAAAAAATTTCAAATCATTTGGAATTGTACAACATGTAGGAAAAAAATAGTAAGTAGAAAGAAGTAGAGAATGATTCAAAATACTAAATTGTTAACAATTTATTTATGAAATTGAAAATTGCCAATCCCAATGGTTGAAATGTTGTAATAAACAATCTACACCCAATATTTTGATTTTTTTTCAAAATTATTGAAAAATGAGTTAAATAAAGGACTTCAAAGTTTATTTTAGCGTAGAGATTCCATGATAGCCCGCAAACAAAAACTCTTCATAACTTTTGACTCATTGATCAAAATGGAGTAATTCAAAGCTTCTCATGTACATATAGTTGTAGATAATCATTTTCAAATTTTTATTTCTAAAAAAAGTCATTTTTTCAGACCTACCCGGGCTGCCCGCCGACCACTGAAAATCACATATCATGCAATAACTTTTTAACAGTGTAGTCAAATGTTATGAAAACTGTTGGGCCTTAAAGCTACTCCTTGGACACATGTTGTGTAAAAATTTCAAAGAAAAATAATGAAAACTCCATTCGTAGTGAGCTGCCCAAAATCACTATGTTGCCAAAAAAACGCAGTTTGGTCCTTTAGGGGTTAACCAAGAATAAAATAAAACAAACATAACAACAACCCCTATTGGATCAAGTTTGGCTGCTTCAAGGAGATTCATCTTGTGTTTTCTTCAAAATGTGGCTCCTAATCCCTAATTGCACACACTTTATGATTTATTCTATTAGATGTTATATTTTCCCTAATATCCCAGGAGAAAAAAATATATTTCTCCCTTTTGTAGTGGTAGTACATTTCATTTATTGAGCACTGTTTTTATTAGAAAATTGCCTAATTTATTGCTGAAAGTCAAAGCAGAATTCTGAATTATGTTTCTTTTCATTTTTTTGACACAAGATGAATAAAATACGAATTCCGAAAAATTTGAAAATAATCATATCTAAAATTGAATTTTTTTTTTAATCATTCACACTAATTACATTGCAAATATATTTTATATTTTATTCAAAAATTTGTGAGGGTAAGTTTAAGAAAAGGAGCACTATTCACTGAAAAGATGCGGCCATCCCCCACCTACCTCACTAAAAAAAACAGCAACTATCAAGTTAAATTTGGGAGAAAAAAAAGTCCCCCGTCCCTACCATTGATATGATTTTTCAATATAGATACAAAATATAGATACAAAATGAAATACATATGGAATAAATACGGAAAATGTATATGGAATACATACATTAAGAAATCCCATATTGTTTGTTGGCCACTCTTTCTCGAAAAATCGAGCAGAAAGACAAGAATGGAGGGTGAGGAAACAATTCCTATGAGGGTAAGGAAATTAAAGTTTAATCAAAGTCTAAAAATCACAAAGTGTCACTTTCCACTCAAAACACTATCAAATGCACAGTTACGTGAATATCTTATAAATAGCTAATTCTTTCTTTTATCATATTTAAGTCAATGTTGACTTATGACTTATAAACAACTCGGGGTGACACTTGAGGTAAACCACCCCATTACATGTAGAAGACCCATTATAAGCACATAGGAAATGATCCATCAAAGTCTTGCATTAACCTAGAACAATTTTTTTTCAATAAATGAGATTTATGGTGCATTGGGTTGAATTTTTGGCTACAATCAATGTCTAAAGTGACAACAATGTAGTGATTAGTGACTCCATGATAAGAACTTCCACATGTTTGAGTGTAAATTCATCACACGAAGTAACTTTTAAAACCTTTATGTGGTGCTAGTAATAGAATGATAAATTAGTGACCACAATAGGCATTTCCACCTGTTAAATATAAATTCATCTCAAGAAGTGAATGAGGGGAGGCAACCCATTTCCGATCACCCCCCTTCCATTTCCAATCAATATATTATTGTCTTTCCATGAAGTTATGGCGCAGTCTCTAGTTGAAGAGAGTCTTCCACTAAAAAATTCTTAGTAATTTCATTTTATGTAATAATATTTTGAAAAATATGCAATCCATCCAAACTCTATTGTTGTACATGGCAAAAATTTCGCATTCAAAAAACTTACGCTCCAAGTATGCATAATTGCTTATTTGATCACAAATGGGTTGCCTCCCTTATTTAGGCCTTCACGGTGTGACCATGTTAGAAAATATTGTGACCGATTCACGTAAGTATGATGACTATAATTATGGGTACACTTTGTGATGGTTTTGAGATAATCTTGCGATTCTTTGGGCCAATTAGGCAGCGCACTTTAAAAATTCATAACAAGTTCAAAAATGTAATTTCAATTGCTCGCATCATTTCTTGCCCTTGTCTTTGTCTGGGTAAACAATTAAAAAGTTCAACAATGGCATAAACGCAACTAGTAATTCTCTTTGTAATGGGATGGTTTATTTCAATCATTATRCAGAGTTATCCAAAGAAAGAACAGGCTATTTTTTTTTTCCAGAATTAAAATTGCTGCAAGGGAAAGAAAGTGTGACTGATCACAGCAGTAGGCGTGCTTGGCCTCTGGGAAGGAAAAAGATTGTGAATTGCCCTTCAGCACCAGAACTATGACCAACAGCTAACGTATGTGCACCAGCCCTTTTTTTTTGGTTTTTGAAAAAGTGCCAGGATGGCGATCACTTAAAATTTGGAGAAGCATTTTATTTCTTCGTACATCCGTCGTTTGTACCTTAAGACACTTTTCAATCAAATTCATAGACTTTTTCATCCAAATTTGACAATTTCATCCATATTTTAAATTGGATTTAAACTTTTTTGGCAAAAAATAATTACTTTTTTCTAGCGAAAAAAAGTTTTTCACTATGAAATGGTGTTTTTTGGCTCCATTTCGCCCAAATAAAAGGGCTGATGTGCACCTACAAGAGACACTCTTCTAGTTGTGCCATCTGGCTTGAAATCTTGGACAATTGTAGATAGGTGATCAATGTAATTAGGAAAGTCTCTTTTAGGTGCACATACCATAGAAGGCATGACATTGACAAGGGACAAAGAGTATGGTTGTATTGAATCTATTTTTTTTGGTATTTGAAGAAGTGCGAGGATCATGGTGATCACTTGAAAGTTGGTGAAGCATTTTATTTCTTCATACGTACATCTTTTTGACCAAAAATCACTTTTAAATCAAATTCATACACTTTTTCATCAAAATTTGGCAATTTCATCCATGTTTTTTATGGTAAAAAATGAATTCCTTTTGTTTGGCAAAAAATAGACATGCATTTTGAAATGGTGCAGTTTGGCACAAGGGTGCCAAAAAAAGGATTGGTTGTATTCAATGTTTCAATTAGTGAGAACCACTAGTTAAGTTAATTCATTGTTAGCTAGTGGAATTGGAAAAAAAAAAACTAGTTGCAATTTGAAGACATTGGAAAAAAATTGGTGAAAAAATCTATAGAATTTCTATTTGAAGGAAAAAAGAGGAAAAAAAAATTTAGAATCGGTTCCTTAAAAAATAGTTCAATACGTAAACTAAAAAAATAGCTAGTAAAACTCCCAATTCATCCCAAATGTGGATCATCATAACATTCTTAATTGGGTGTGTATCCTCCCCCCAGGTGGAGGTATAATCCTCTGCTATATACCTCGGGGAGGATTTTAGTTTTAATAGAAGGAATTTCATTGGCTGGTTTGGTTGTAGAGAGTGGGTTGGATTGGCTGTGTGAGGCTGATTGGTTGCTGGGAGGTAGATTTTGAGGGTGCAAAAGGCCCCCCCCCACCGAAGGTTAAGAATGTTATGATATCACCCAAAATTGAATGATATGGTAACTTTGGTTAATACCATGATGTAATGAACTATAATATATAGTTTAGTAATATCTATACTGAAGATTTTAGATTTTTTGAGCATATTTTGTATTTGATATGATTTTGTTTTGACTTTGCTTTTTTACTTTAAAGAAGTAGCAATAATTTCAAACCTTCTAATTTTAAATTTTTATAACTTATATACGACATGTGATTTTATTTTGAAAAATAATAAATGAAAATTTCATTTGTATTTAGTTGCAAAATGGGAACAAGCAAAATAAATTCATCACCTTTTTAATGTTTCTATAATTTAGGTGTTGAGTTCTTGAAGAAAAAAATTGAAACTTTTAGTAATTCTAAATGTGACTGATGAACCACTTTTTCCAACTTTAATTAATTGTATAGCGTAAAATGTTGTGGCCCTAATGGGCGGGTAGAGTAATAGTAATTAACAATTGTTAACAAGTACTTTCAATCGTTTATAATGTTTTTCTCACTAATTGTAAATTACATACATATCTTTAGAATCTATCCAATCACATATACATATGAAATAGATAATGTGATATTTGAACTTATAAGTGATGAAGGATATGGAATAATACAAAAATTTACCAATTTTTTTTTCTAAAGTAGCCTAGCCAAAATTCATTCCTAATTTTTACAGATTTATGTTGAAATCAACATAACAGTGACCTGAACAACGTGACCAAATCAACATAATTTTGTCAAAATTTTTGCGTTTTCTACTAGTGTAAAAATCTGAACTTTTAATTACTAGTATAAGTTTGTAAAAGGATCCAAGATTTCGAAGGTAGTATCCTAGGTGATGTGGATTCTAAGAATCTGCAATGTTAGTGGATGAGAGTAAGGACATAATGTGGATGTACTGAGTTTGGATGTAGTTGCAAGCAATTACTGAATTGCACTCTGTTTTTGTAAATCATTTTTGTATGTACAGTTTGGAGACGAATTCTAATATGACCCTGTAGAGGATTTCTTTTGCAAATGTTTCTGTATTTTTAATGAATATAGGGTACACAAAGAAAGGAAAAGGAGATTTTTTAAATAAAATATAGGGTACATAAAATAAGATGAGTTTATAAATTTAGGTAAATATAGCCCTATCAAAATTCAAAAAATTTACCTACATAGCCCCCTTGTAATAGAGGCTTGAATGCACATTGCCAACCAACATCATATGTAGTGCACCCCCCGGGATTGTGGATGGTTATAGATACAACTTGATTATGTTTGGATAACTTTTATATTTGAGGTAGTTAAAATGCATTTATAAGTTAGTGTAATTAGCGAGGGTTAAATGCACAAGGAAACTAATTTGGTACAATAGATTTGATTTTTTGCTAGAGGGTAAGGTAAAAGCACCCAAACTAATTTGAACCTATTACTTAAATAATCCCATCTAGATTCTTGCTTAAACTGTAAATCTCTTGTCATGAAAACCTTGTTTTGATTGAAGACAAATCTATTATCATCAATTTAATTAAAAAATCATGATCTATTCATATTATGTCTAAAAAACAACAACTACAAAAATAAAAAATTATATTTTCTAAGATTCCACAAATATGAACATTTAAATGTTAGATCAAGTCCAAGGGGCTTAATTTGCAAGAGTTTATTGAGGACAACATCTCCAATTTTTAACAACAATCAAATGTTTTGATATCATAATTTTCAAGAGATGCATCTATCAAGCTAAATTTTGTATTCCAAATTACAATTTGAATGTGCATGTTTTGCATTAGAAAGTTTGTAGAATTTTTGTTCAACAACTTTGAGGTTGCCCAATGCCTTGAAGAGGGCATAAGCTCATGTGTACAAACCTCATGATGCCGCACGAGAAAGATTCTCACGTACAAACTTAGATTGTCCTCTAAAGACCTTAACCCCTCAATGCCCAACTCATGTTCACCAGAATTTGGACCCTTTCGAACTCATTCCAATCGAACTATCATTAAAAATAAGATTTACAAAAACTAACCTTACCGATTCAAAGTAGACCCGTACTCTAAGCTATGGGCAAATGGACAAATGATTTGACCGTACCGTTCCAAAGATTATAAGAGTCAACCAAGGGTAATCTTTCACATTGAAGAGGCCATATTTGGGGCGCTAGGGCGCTCAGGGGTTAAATATTGTTTAAGGATGAAGACAAAGCATCAGTAGGAAACATGTTCAAATGCTCAATTAGACAATATTATGTGTTAGTAGTTACCGTAACCCATAATGCTCAAACATCCACTCACTAAATGAAAAATTCAACTAATATTCATTGAAGAAGATTAAGAAATACTTTGTAATATATCAATGGCTAGCTACTATGATGTGGAGTTTGGCTTCATGATGAGGCACTAAGACGGAAGCCCTTGCTATCCATCCATGTGAGGCATGGCTAATAAAACTATCATGAATAAATACTTCATATAAAATTATCTTTGGGCCAACATTATGAATACTATTATTATTCTGAAGTAAAGCACAAAGAATTATCTTCAAAGGAGGAATTACAATTATTTATAATGATTGTTTTACAATGAATTTTTTATCTTTAATTTGGACACTTGCTTACGAATCAAGATTTAGGAGTCAATAGCTGAGAAATACACAATTCTATATCTTTCTAGTTTAGTTAAAAGGAGATTGTTGACAAAATACCATTGTGACCTTCAACTTTCCATATAGAATGTCTTCAAGTCTAGAAGTGGCACCAAAGTTGTTTGTAAAGTAATAGAGCTTGTAGTAAATGGTTTGGAATCTTTTTGAAGATTCTTCACAAATGTAACTATAAGATACTTTGAGGTTTCAAAACTCTAAAAACTCACTAAAAATATAATAATTTTTTGTTTGAACATTTTATATAATTCATTTGTCTTCAAGGAACAAAACCTCTATTGTAAATTTGTCTCTATGTATGCATATTAGCTTAACACTCTAAAGTCTCACTGTCCCATGAGAGGACAAAATGGATTTCGGGCAAGTTCCTATGGTCTCAATATATGTCCTAATCTTCTAAATTTTTGAGAGAAGATAGGAAAACACATTAACTTTCCAAAAATATATATTATTTCAATTGGAGTCCGGGAGCAAAAGTTATGGCACTAAAAGCCCTTTTTTTGTTTGGCTGGCAAAAAAGAACTTTTAAGAAAACTTCAAATAGTTTTTAAAAAATTTGTTTCAAATAAATAGTATTTTTGCCTACAAGGGAAGCTTTTATTCATTCCATTTGAATTTGTTATGCAAAAATTATGGACAATCTTAGATTTTGGGCAATTAGAGCATCTTCTTGAAAAAATAATTTGTTGAATTCATTTTGACCTCAATTTTCACAATTTAAAAAAAAAGAAGCTTCACAAGGATAAGATCTCATGCTAGAACAATCTCACTGTTAAAATTAGTGAATTTTGATTCCATCTCAGAGCTATTAACAATTTAGATTTTCTTTCAATCTTGAAACTACTTCTACTTAACAATTTTTTAATGAGTGAAATTTAAGTGTATTTTTATTGAATTTTTTTTCCAATATTCTCAACTCAATTTTTTATCATAGAAAAGAAAAAAAAAATCAATAAAGAAAAAATCATAACTTATGAAGGTTCAAAGCCAAAAATTTTAATTGAGCAAGCTACAAAAAAACTTGTTTCCTTCACTTTAAACACGAATATCTTGCAATCTACAAAGCCAAAGTTTGTGAAATTCTTCTACACATTCTTATGCAAGTCTAGTACAAGATCCTATGGTTAATTATGCCAAAAAAATATTTAAATTTTTTTTGGCTCTTTGCTTTAGAAATGGTAGTTTTGAGTGTTTTTTGATGAAAAAAAGGCCTTGGGACTATAGGGTGAAATGAAATATTTTAGGTCTTTCTACCTGATGGAGGTATGAGGGAGTTCAAATGATTATTTAATCTATAACATTTAGGGAGACAAAGATTGTCTAATTAATGACTTTTTGAGCTATCTTGGAATCTTTTGGTTGACTACCTTTGACTAAAATCTTGCCTTTTGAAGGCCAATGCATATATACCCATAATCACGACCAATCCAAATGTACAATGGGTGCAAGAAAAATTGATTGTTTTTTTGTAGTGTTTTGCGAAATACTAGATTTTTGGCATTGAATACTATGAGTACTAGAATGAAAAGCTTGTTGGTCAAATTTAGACCTTTGATCATATTATTGATCTATTATACTATTGACAAGTAACCTTTGTGAGTACTACATAGTTGTTTTAGCTAGTCGTACCCACTAGTGTTATATCCTAGTTTTTCACCAAGAGGGATATATTGAGTTTTTCATTTATATTAATCTACCGTAATGCCCTCCATTAAAAATTGGTCACTTGTGGGGACTTGGTGGTAATCAGATTGTATCACAAAAATGAGGTTAGTACCATCTTTAATATCTACAAGTATGCAAGCCAAGGATTTCTTTCTATATGAACGTAAAGGGTTTAAAATAAGTTATTTTTAGATGCCCTTGATAAAATTATGCTTGCCTAATGCAAAAATAAACCACAAGAATTTCAACTCTAGATCATTGATTTTGGATATTCCTTGGTACTAAACCCCCTTCTAAACCTCAAATGTGACAAATTAGCAGAATTGAATTTTGAGTTTTTTGAAAAAATAAAATATTTGATGACAATAGAAACATCCATCTCCAATAAATAAAATTCTAGTTCGTTGGTTTTATGTTTCAAAAGTTATAGTGCATGACAAGTTTGTCATGCCACATATGATTGATCAATGGACCAATCTTTCTTGCAATCATTTTGCAAAAACTCCATTTGGACTAATAAATGACATTGAAATTCAGTTATTGGTAATAAAAGATGTATACAATTAGAATATTAGAGTTGGGAGAGTCTAGAGTCAGTTATTAGTCCATCACAAACAATCTATACCTTTAAGATAGGTTGTTTGTTTTATTTAATTTGTTTGATATGCTAAAATCTAACAAATTGTAAGGCGTCTTGCGACACTATTAGTACCGCTCGAGAGATCTTTGCAAGGAGGGGTGCATGGACTTTGTTTCACGACATTTGGATTTACGGTGTTTGAAAATAGAATTAGTATATAACCTTTTATTTTGGAAAATTCATGACTTTTGCATCACAAGTCCAAAGGCCACAAAACAAAGCCCTTGCACTCCTTTGTGTATAGAACTTTCTATTTGGGCCAATTCTTTAGGGTTTGAACCTTTATAGTGAAATTTATTGAATTTCAAAGGTTTCATTGAAAATAAAAAAATAAAAAAATAACTTTTATCTATATATCGGCACATGGCACACTAGTCAACTTAGATATTGCATACTTTATTTATACAATGTCTATACAATGCATGTTAAAGTGTGTTGGATTCCTATCTCATTCGCCAATAAGGCTCTTCAAGAACAAAAGTGTTGATTACAAGAGCACTTCTTTGAATTTGAAGGTTACCTTCATGGCGATGATGATGATGGTAAGGTAGGGTCCCCTTTAATCAAGCGATTTTGTCTCACAAACACTATTTATTATCGAACATTTTTTTTTTGTAATCATATGAAAACAAAGATTACAACCAAATTGGTGCAAAATCCAAGAAGGATGTTTGATAATAGTATGCAAAAGTTACAATACGACAAACTTGATTTGATAGATTTGACCAAGTCATGATTCTTTTGCAACATTGAAAATCTATTTACCTAATGGATCTTTAGGGCTCACATTTGGGAACATAAGGTAGGGACTTCCAAATATGCCAAATGTCTAGAAGTGCCACTTGATGAGATGCTCACATGTGTACATCTCTTAACCCTTAAATGTCAAGGTGGACGTTTTGTGCCTAAAGGATCATAAAGAATCTTTCTCTGTAGGACGTATTTGTAATTGTTCATCCTCTGCATTTTGTGTTAGAAGCAGAGATCTTCCAGCGTACTTTGATTGCCAATGAGTGCTTTTGGAGTTTTTTTTTTTTTGAACTACTGATTCTCACGGTATCTAAATGGATGATTTCCACGGTTATCGGCTTGTCCATCAAGGATTTCATCCATATGTAACTATTTTTGAAGAAATGGTTTAAAACCATATCCCCAAACCTCTTTTCTCTTCGTGTTGCATGAGTACGAAGGAATCCGCCGGCCAGTTCTTTCCGATTGATTGAGGGGCAGCGGCAGGTCCTCCTCCTCCTCCCGACAGCCCAGCCCGAGGGGGGAGAGAACCGGAGGCAAAAAGAAAAGCCGCCCTCGTGGAAAGACAGGGCCCCTCCATGGGGGACTGATGAGAGACCCAAAACAGAAGACGAAGAAAGACGAAGCCAAGCGGATGCTTGCCTSMGGACCCAGCCTGGCTGCAAGCAACTGAGCGCTGCTGCTTGCTYGGGACCCCCTCCCCGGAGCCATTCCCAAAGCCAAGCGCTCGTAAACACTTCAAGCCATGGTTTGAGGGCCTTGGCTTCTCATCACCCACCTACGAGCTCATCAGCTTCCGAGCTAATGCACCTTCTCAAGGTYGGGATGGGATTCAATCAAATGGCCTTTCCATCCAGACCTCGCCCACTTTCGTTTTCATTGCTAATTGCCTCTGCGCTTGCACTTTAGGTTGCAATCTGGACAGCTTGGTCAGGTCTGCAGATTTAGCTTGTTGGTCGCTTGTAGGAAGAGCTTGGAAGCTTTGATTTCGCCTCTGCTTCCGATCCACGGTGACCTAGTGAGGTCTGCCAGGATATGCAGTTGCAAGCTCTCACTTTGCGATGGTTTTGGGGAGTCGTGAGCACTCGTTTTAGGGGTGGGAGCTGTTACTGAGTAGCGACGCTTTGAGCAATGAGTTCTTAGCTTCATGGGTTGTTAGAAATTGCCTGTGGGTAGTGGTGTGCGATTTTTTTTTTTTTCCATTTGGGTAGTGACGTGGTGCTAGTTTCCTACTGAGAATGTGAGATTCGCGCGAAGTTTGTCGATCTCCTTTGTTGTACTGATTTGGTGTTGGGGCGTGGATCGCAGGGGCTCATTTAGCAGTGGAGTCTCTGTGCGTGCGGAATTCGATCCAGAGCTCTCTCTAGGAATGTTGTTTTGGGGATTGTTGTATTGCTGTTTTGGGGGAGAGTTTTGATTGGTTCCACCTGTGGCATTGGGGAGATTCGCTGTYAGCCTCTTGAGGATTGGGATTAGGGTAGCCAGCAAAGATGGGTAGCGCACTGGACCAAGCGCACGAGACTATCTACCAGGCATGCTTGACSGTGCCTCTAGTGGACGCGCATGCGCACAACATTGTTGCTCTGGATTCCAACTTGCCCTTCCTGCAATGCCTCTCCGATGAGCGAGGCCATGAGACTCTCTCGGGAGTGCCCTTCAGCCTTGCATACCAGGTTTGTTGTCTCTCACCTCACCGAGAATTCAAGACAATAGGTACATTTGCACCCCAAGTCTCTCTCTGGATGTGCACATTCCTTCTGGATGCAGAGAATCTGTCGCGTTGTGTGTGTCCACCTGCCGAGCTCTGAACCCCTCGTTTGTACTCCCTGAGGCAGTTTCAGGGGTTACGAGAAGGACGATGAGAGTCCACATGGCAGATTCTAGGGTTTCGGGAATTGCAGAATTGTACASTCGTTTTTTGGGGCAAAATTGGATGGCTCACCTTTGGTCGGTCGGTCATTTGACAGAGGAGTCTGCAAGAACTGGGAGACATGTACGGTGTGGAGCCGAACGAGGCTTCTCTCAAAGCTCACCGGGAATCGCTGGGCCTGGAAGCGGTGAGTGAGAAGTGCTTCGGRGGAGCCAACATTGAGTGCGTCCTGCTGGACGATGGCTTGACGATGGATCGAATGCTSGGCATGGGATGGCATCGGAAGCACGTGCCTAGCGTGCACAGAGTGTTGCGGATTGAAACTGTCGCGGAAGCTGTGCTTAACCAGCCTGTGGTAAGCAGTCTTGCTTTATCTTGTGTGCCATGTGGATAATGTACTTTTTGGCTCTGGGACTTGGGCATTGAAAAAAAACAGCTTTGAGTAGGACCGTACTTGAAAAGTGAGGCAGTGCTACAGGTCTTACCTATCTTGAGAGTGGTTTCAATGATCATAATGGATTTTTTGGGGTAGGCAAATATTATTCCCATTTTTGAGAGGATCCCAACGCATTATGATACTTACTATATGAAACCCATACGTAAAGGTTCTGAATTTGGAAGGACTAGAGTTTTAATTATAAGCCTAGACTACCCTTTAGCCATTAGTTTTGGCATCTACGTTGTATCGCATGGCTCCGTTTTGACCGTGATAGAACCTCGAAGTATCTCAATTCGTTCAATCCACATGTTTGGATGGCACTTTCATTGCAAATTGGCGACTTTTCCATCTATGGTGAAAGGAACTCCGCAGGAATCAAATTCCAGACCTTGATCTCAAGCAACACAATCAAAGGATTATTGCAGTGAGAGGAAGTTTCATGTTCGATCCACGAATTCTTATTCGTGGTGTATGACATAACCATTGTTTGGCGCTCTGTTTGTTTGTGGTTACAGAGCCAAGGTGGTTTTGCAACCTGGACGTTGGAGAGYTTTGATCACCGATTTGTGTCGACTCTGGAGTCATATCCTTCATAACTGTTTAYATTTAAAAAAAAATTCTGTATTCATTGTTTAATAAAAAAAAACGCAGAGTAAGTTATTACTATCTAGATTTATATCCAGATTACTATCTAGTTTATGTTTAAGATGTTCTCTCTGTGGAGAATCCAATAGATCCTTTTCTCTTCCTTGTAATTTTGGTTTTCCTTAACTTGGATGCTTCACACTTTCGGAGAAGGTAGTTGCGTTCAAGAGCATTTGTGCATATCGCTGCGGACTTCGTATCAACCCTCATGTGTCCGCGCAAGCTGCTGAAACTGGCCTTCATGAAAATCTACGTATGTGAATGAATTCATTTTTCCATTCTGATTTCTAATTGTATTGATTTTGTGCCCCATTTTGAGATTTGTTTAGTGAGTACCTATAATTGAGTTCAGGTACTAAATACTGCTGCATTGTTTTTTATCTGCTGTAGATAATCATCAGGCAGGCCAGCCTGTCTTAGTGTCAAACAAAGCCTTTATCGACTTCATGTTTGTTCGTGCACTGGAGGTCGCTACTTCACGTAACATCCCTATGCAAATTCATACTGGGTACCGTTTTTTAAATGCCCTTGCAACCTTGATTTTGTGTGCTGAATCCTTGAGATCTATTTGCAAGTAATTGGAAACTTTTGAAATTTTCACAAGAAAAAAAGCTCATAGACACTTTTTTTTTGTGTGCATATTGTATCAGCTTCGGTGACAAGGACTTGCAGCTGGAGCTCGCCAACCCACTACACCTTCGTGCTCTTTTAGAAGACCCACTCTTTGCTAAAAGCCGCATTGTGCTCCTTCATGGGTCCTACCCGTTCATGCGTGAGGCATCGTATCTTGCGAGTGTCTATACACAGGTTKGTTCGTTTGATGTTTTGATCAGCAACTTGATAATGATTTGTAATCTAGCAACTCGACTTTTTTCATTTTTCATTCTACATAGCAATGCTAGCAATGCTAGCAATTCATAATTCTCAATGCTGACGAGGATCAGATGTCGTGTAGAGTCGCAAAAATGTTCCAACATGTGGAGTACTAATGTCATATTTAAATAATAGTATTAATACGAATCAGTGCTACAGCGCGGTTCTCTCATGATTGTAAGGTAGTCTGCTCTTAAAGCGCTCATGCTTCAGAGGTGCATTTAGCTTTCTTCAATGTACCAGCAGTGTACATTTCAGGAGGTGGTCGCTTTTAGTGACCATTTGCACTACAACTTCAAAAATTTGTAACTAATTCCTTGAAGGTCCGAAAAATATGAAACGACTTGGGTTAGATGCCAATTCCTTCTTTCTTCCGATGAAAATTTACTGAAAATTGTTTCAAGGAGTTTAGCTTCCCTGAAAACGCAATCAGCTCTTAAATGGTCGCTTTAAGAGCAGTCACCCTTACAGCGCGGTTCTCTCATGATTGTAAGTTAGGTATTTTGTTTGAGAGCTTCATGTGTCAGAACAGTGGTGGAGACCTGCAGTCTTTGATTTGCCTCTCTGTGAAGTATTTCTACTCACAGAAAGGTTACTAGTGTTTGCTGTGCTGGGTGCATTGACATATTCGGAAATATTGGATTCACAGGTGCACATTGATTTCGGCCTTGTWGTGCCCATGTTGAGCGTGCGGGGAATGCGATGTGCCCTCAGTGACCTTCTCGATCTGGCACCTGTGAACAAGGTGCGATTCTCCAGAGACGACACCTTTAAATGAGCCTTGAAGAGCTTCGAATTTCTTGCTGAGACATTCGTATACTATAGTAGTTTAGAATCATCGGACTTGCAAGTTATGGATTTGGAATTATCACTGTGCTATAAAAAGAATCTCTCTCGAGTATTGAACCATCTATTTGAATACTATTGAGTTTAAATTCAAGGCTTCTATGTCAAGTCAATTGATGATAATGTCTTGATAAATGCCATCAATGTCATCTCTCAAGTCATTAAATTTCTTGCAACTTATGTGTCGCAGATCATGTTCAGCAGTGACGGATACGCGTTTCCGGAGACATTTTATTTGGGTATGTGGACAAAACCCATGCAAGCTTGTTACCCAGATGTAGTGTCGTTAGATAAGTTTTGTTTCTGTTTGATGCTTCTGTATACGGACTGCTTACCTTGAATTATCATATCGCACAGCTTGATACGCACTTGCGTGTTTTCGTTGTGTAGAATTTGCTACAATTTGTGACCTGGTTTGGATGTGTGTGTGGCTTTGTAGGGGCGAAGTGGTCACGCGAAATGCTAACTCGTGTGTTATGCGAGTCCTACGACAACTGTGACTTGACCCTGGAAGAAGCCCTTGCAGCTGCTGAGTTGATTTTGAACCGCAATGCMATTGATTTCTACAAACTGGAAGGGAATCACGCTCCACCACTTCAACGCGCTCTCTCCACGGAAAGCCTCATGAGGTTGCACGAGTCTCTTGCTCCTTCCTTAACGATTGAAAAGCCTCCCACTTTTGAGTTCCGAGTCCCAGCTCCAGTGCCMAAACCGGCGCATCATCCCAATGGCCCTACTACTCCTGGTCTCTACCACGACGGCAACCCCACTCCCAGATTTGGGAAGGCTCAAGAGCTCGTCGTTAAACCCGAGCCTGTGGCTCCTTTTACTCCTGTGGTAGCACCTGTGGTGGAGATGCCAAGGGAAACTGTGGCTGTGGAAGCAGTGGAACCCGTCGACGTCAAACCTGTGGAGGTTACGCAAGTGCGGTTGATGTTYGCGGACACATCAGGGCAACTTCGATGTCGGGTATGATCAACCACTCTTAACAATTTCCACGAATGCGTACTGTGGTCTAACAAATAGATATGATGCAACAATCGAACCAAGGATATTCTGACGAGGATGATGAGTTTGTTACATGCTTAGAACGTAATTGTGACCTGCTTGCAAAACCGTCCCACCCATGTAGATTCTTGCCTAAAATGTTCAGCCTCCATACATGAAAAGCCTAGAGTCAAATTTACAGCACACCGATTTTCAGCGCTGTGAAAAATTCATAGTTTATTCTTACGGAGTCTGRAAACTGCGAAGCTAGAATYTCCTTTCAACTACCAACAAGATCCAACCAAAAGTTTTTACAGTTGAAATAACAGGAACCCATGATCAAACYGTTATTCGGTTGCGTTTTGAGGTGTTGGTTGTTGCCTTGGCTTAGGGTTTGAATATGTGGATTCGGAATGCAGGTTGTTCCTATTCGAAGGTTTGAGGAAGTGGTAGTGGTGCATGGCGTGGGTATTGCAAAATGCATCATGGCAATGACTTCGTATTCAGATAGCCCTGCTGAAAATTCGGGGTTGTCGCCTGTTGGTGAAATTCGTCTTATGCCAGATCTCAGCACAAAGGTTACACTTCCCTGGTAAGTTTTGTAAAAGTGCGAGGTGCTTGTTCATTGCTACTGCTGCTTTGTGAGAATGTACRAGGTAGGGGATATACTATTTGCTTTCATATTAACTAATATATCCGACTATGATTGTGAAAAGAGATCGCTATACGGATGTGGAGAGAAATCTTGGGGTACAAGAGCCAAATCTGTTGAGACGAAAGTTTTAGTCCAATCTGTATGAATTTGTTATGCAATCATTTGAAGAAAGAGGTCGTAGGTCACTTAAAATGACAGTAAACGATCTCTTTCCCATTTCTAAAGATGCGTGACTGTAGAAATCTAGCCAAGTGATGTTTACTGCACTTCGTATTTGAAGGCCACCAAGTGTATGAATAGATGAGTTTTTATTGTCAATAGAACTAACAGTTTCAGTTCTCTATCGGTTTTAGTACCTCTGCGTTACATCGATTAATTAGCAACCAGTTACTGTTRAAACAGATGTCAGTATTCATACCCTATTGGAGTCAATGGGAGGGTCTGAAATCCTGGARATGAGATCYGAGTWGTCCCATGACATTGCCTTTGAAATGGTTGGTTTGGCGTAGGTCCCCAGAGACTGCWGTGGTCTTCACGAACATGCACGAGAAACCTGGAGTTCCGTGGAAATATTGCCCTCGCAACACACTTCAGCGTCTCTCGCAAACCCTGCGCATGGGTTTCAATCTTGTAAGATTGTCAATCTTGTCAATCTTGTCAATGTCGAGGTGTTTTTTTCTTCTGTAGTGTTTGGGATAATATGTTTTTTGAGTCTTGAACGATTACTTGGAAGAGAGAACAATCGGTGTTGAGAGTTTTGGGTGATGCTGTCTGTCACAGGTGATGCGGGCAGGGTTTGAYGTTGGGTTCTACCTTTTCAAGCAATCTCCTGGAACTCAGAAGTGGGAGTTTCTGAATTCCAGCCCGTTTTCATCAGCTGCGGGTATTCACGCAGCTTCGCCCATCYTGGCTGAGATTTACGATGTGCTGTCATCCTTCAACATCCACATTGAAGAGGTACCTTCAAAAAAAAKAATCCACACTCAGCACTTTTTGAAGTTCWTYGAATCTCAGTGGTAGCTAAAATCCTTACACGGCACCACCCGGGTTCTTTAAATTTGGCGTTAGTCTGTGTACTATCAAACCAAATACACTGGTTGGTGAAGGTGGGGCTTTGGCTACATAATAATAATCTTCAGAGATGACGCAATTCTATGAATAAGAAATTCCGACCGTGTGTTACAATACATTACATTTAGAGTTTAGGGTTACTGATTAAGTACTGATCCATCTTTGAGGTTTTTGTCAGATGCACTGTGAAGGTGGAGGCCAGTTTGTGGTGACCCTTGAAGAAGCCCATGTTCTGAGTGCTGCTGACAACCTTCTCCTTGTGAAGGAGACGGTGAGTGCAATAGCCAGCAAGCACTCGTTGCGTGCCAGTTTCGTGCCGAACTTGTAAGTGGTTCACATTCCCTTTTTTCAGCCGACTAGCACAATCCCTTAACACCTTCCTATTTTTTGAGTTCAGGTACAAGGAGCTCTAAAATTTGCATGCCATCCACAAGTTTTACTTTATTGAATTGAATTTTCCTGGCATTTTTTTTTTGTCAAGTGTAGAGGATTGAACTAGTTTGGTGTASCGTTGTTAGGCAAGCAAGCTCGGATGTTGGCAGTTCACGAGTCCGGTTGAGCCTGTTGCGAGACAATGCAAATGCTCTTGGATCCCAGGATGCCTCTGAGGATGAGTATGGCTTGTCTCCATTCGGCCAATGCTTCTTGGGAGGAATTTTTCATCACCTGCCTGCTATTCTCGCGTTCACAGCTCCACTCCCAATAAGGTAACTTATTTGTCTTGTCCTTCGGTAAGGTCTACTATCCAGCACGTTCACTTTACGGTGTTTCGTTTTCTAGAAGAGGTAGGGAACTGTTTGTAACTTGAAAGTACTGTATCCCTATTGCACTGAAGGAACAGAAAGGAGTCACACCTGTTGCTTTTTCGGTCTGGTCTTGTTGCTAGCGGAGAATCAAGGATCTGAGATCACCTATAAGTTTAGGGTTTAGAATTTAGGGTTTAGGATTTTTAGGGTTTAAGATTTTAGGGTTTAGGTGTCCCGACGACTCAAAACGTTGTTTTGCTTTTGCAGCTATGGTTCCAAGAGTCACAGTGGCTACCATTTCTGGGGCCAAGGCAACTTACAAGCACCTCTTCGAACAGTGTCTGAAAGCTCAAGCCCCAAAGTGGTGAGCAGCCTGGAGTTGAGACAGTTCGATGGGTGCTCTAACCCTCATTTGGGCTTAGCTGCCATACTTGCTTCAGGCATCGATGGCTTACGAAAGCACATCCATGTCCCTSTACCACTAGGTACGAACGATTTCCTGTTCCGTTTTTTCAAAACTTCCAAACACAAACTTCATAGTTGGTTATACCCCAAGCGTAAACCCTAAAGCAGTGGTTCAAAGATGTGGAGAGTTCTGGTGCCCATAAAACAACTAGAACGAAGCCTGTTGCAATGCAACARCACCAGAAAGGTTGTTTCAAGCTTCAAGTTTCAAGGTTTCATTGAGAAAATGCTTGGACGTCATTAGGAATTAGCAAGAACGRGTGAATGAAAAACTCTGCAAATGAAACCGTGATATGACACGTAAAATAGTACCCTAAACACAGTTTGCACTCAATATAAGAGTCGCGTTAAAAGCAATCGTATTACYACCCATCCTCTCATAGAACGAATATGTAATTGAATCATGACATGCGGTTACAGGAATCGATCAAATAGTTCTTTTAAATTCTTTCAATCAGTGTGGATTATCCTGACAATGGTTTTGAGGATTTGGGGGGAAATAGACGTATGAAACTTGTGCATTTCTTTTTGTGATCAAGACATTTGGTAATAGTTACAGGGATCAGTTTGATGCCATACGATATGGTCATAGCCAGGGTTAGGGTTTTGTGCTAGAAATGTCAGAAAACGCTGGCTTTGTTAACAGACTGCTTGTGTTGCAATTCTTAGACACCGGCATCGAAGACTTGGACCCTGAAACAGTAGGACGATTGCCAGCCTTGTTGGAGGAGTCGATTTCGGCTTTGGAAGGCAACAAGGTGATGCGTGAGAGCATTGGTGCCGCCTTGGTGACCGCCGTTTTGGGTGTGCGGAAGGCCGAGGCTGTGTATTACAAGGACAAGGACGATGACGAGACCGACGCGGCGAAGGAGGTGCTGATCGCTCGCTACTAGTCTCTAGTTTGCTTCCCCACCGATTTAGGAAGATGACATTGAAGGTCAGGTGTATGTATTTATGAGATTAACTTTTTAACTGCAAACAATTTGATGGGGGGATTCGTTTCCTCCGTTGCTAGTGTTGGTATTAGATTTTGACCATATTTGAGGTCCTACCAGGGACAAAAAAGAAAAAAAGCCTGTATCATTGAGGTACAGCAGCAAATGGAAGGCTATCTGTTTGTTTCGATCTTGGGAAACAGGGTATGCCGAGTTCGCAAAAGTAGCAAGTGCTTGTGAAGGAGCACACTGCAGTAATAAATCTATGATGGCTGCTGGTACATGATCCTTTTCCATGGTGGCTCTCTGTCGGTCCGTTGGTGGATTCAGAGCGAGAGAGATGGTGTTCACCGCAGAATTTTTGCAGCAACTGATGCGAGGTATGAAAACCCATTTGCCGATTTTTGGAACTGTGCCTATGCCTGCCTGCTAAGCATCCACACTGGAAAAGTGAGGATCTCGAACTTGTTCTAAAGTTATCAAGCCTTTTAGAGTTAGTAAGGGAAGCCCGCTTCATTTGTGTCCACTCGACTGTTTTCGCCACTGAGAGATTCTCACACAACGTAAGAAGAAGCCAAAATGTGCCTTGATTGAATAAATGTTACTACGGGCAACTTTTTGGAGAGTGCAACTGACGGCTTTGGAGCCAGCCCTTTTCTTTTTTTTGGCACCGGGATGAGAAAAGCACCAGAGAACCGCGTAGAACATCAATTGGGACACGGAATCCAAACTTTTGACCACATGACATGACGGAAGTAATCAGGAGTCCAGCCTCCGCAGGAAAATCACTAGCTTGACTACTGCTCTCTGGCCTCAAGCAATTGTCACAATTTCCTGCAGAAATTTAGTGCGCGGTATTAGCAATATACTTGGATTGAAATAACAAGGAAATTATATCAAGCAAGGGACGAAGGCAACGATCGGGAACCCTCATGTTACCGAAAGTCTGTGGTAAGAAACATGACGAATTGCAGTATTTGAATCAAAGTAATTGCAACACGCCTGATACAAGGTTAGAACCTAACCACAATTTTGGGCCGTTAGAGTTTCGTCATTGAAATACTCCAAAATAGTGCGTCGTCGGCACTCAACTGTTGCACAATAGCTCCGTGCCATTGTGTGTGCCTCCTTCAATGTTGCTTTTCTTTCCGCCTGGTAAAGTTCCAAAAACGAAGAGTAAGAATAGCTAAGTCAGATATAGATATGAAATTCAGCTGGGCTTCAGTTTTCAGTTGAGAAACTCAATACGGCAGCAGTTTAGGTGGGACGACTCCAAAATTCTCCGGTCATCAATGCTCAGCTTTCACTATGCTAGCCAATCTAACCCGACTATGGGGTTACAAGATTTTCTTATGTTGTAAAATAATCAGCATAAAACTAGCTGGTTTCGATTGAATATGAGAGTAGATAAAAAAAGTGCTCACATTTGACGATGCCTCTGCGCAATACAGGTTGCCTCGCATGACGTCGATACTTTTGTAATACAGCCAGCACTGAGATGGTCGACCATCTCTGCCACAACGACCACTCTCCTGATAGTACGCTTCCAAACTCTTTGGACAACCGTAATGTATTACCTGCCGAACATTCGGATTGTCAATGCCCATACCAAAGGCAATAGTTGCAACCACAATCTGCAATTCGTCATTTGAAAATGCCCTGTACATCAAACAAAAATAAAGGATCAGCTTGTAATTATAAGTGTACCGGTAAGTAGTTAAGTACCACGCAGAGGTGGAAGACTAACGGCTAGAGAACTCATGCAAAGGAAGTCGATCAGYAGAAAGCTTTTATCAGAAAAGCAGAAATAGAACTAAGGAAACCGTTAGAGGAAGTTTAGAAATCTATGAACTTACATCAGAAAAGATTAAAATAAGAAACGAATTACCGAGCATAAGGAATAATCAAGTTTCATCTAAAAGAGTGGAAATGGTCTGAGCCTAGGATGGACTGCGGTACTAAGGTAAACTACCCCACTCCAAGTCAAATGGGAGCAAGCTTATTGTGGGCAAAATTATATTAGTGGTATGCATTTCAGTACACCACTAATATAGTTTTTCCCACAATAAGCTTGCTCCCATTTGGCCTGGAATGGGGTAGTTTACCTTATASCAAGTGCTAGCCCCGGCGCTAGCTACTATGCATCAGCACTGCAACAAGGGAAAAGTGAACCTGTGCACTTCTTTGCGCAAATGGGGCTTCATCTGTGCATGGTAAGCACATGCGTCAAACATCGAGTATCGCAGTTCCTTTACAACCTGCCCACGTGATTTCCTTGTCAGCCACCTCGATCGGTGAAATTCTAGTACCAGAAAAAGTTCTGGACGATAAGGCTGTTCTTTATAATCAACCTATCTCAGTTAGTTCATGTTTCGGTACAAACCATCAATCAAGCTCCCAACACTTCAAGACATGCATCCACGTGAGTTTAGCACCCTTTTAAAGGGAACGACCTCTTAATCCAGTGAAGAAGACTCCTCACATCAACCCCCACTATACATGATCTTATACATCAAGCTGCTGTACTGCAAGCAACGAAGCAAAGCTACACCCTCGGCTGCACCTTTTCAACCATCTTGAGACTCGCACAGTAGATGATCGTCGACCCTTGGCGCACATTATCTTCGACGCTGAGTATCTTCACAAGCTCCTCGAAGAAGACACTTTCGTTGCTCACGCATTTGGCTCCATAGAAAATATTCGGCCGGTCAGTTGATGATGGTSCGGTGTAGACATTTTGTAATTGTAGAGAGTGCACGATTTCCTCTCGAACCCTGCAATACTCCAAGTAACACATCATACTCTACGCATACCTCCAAAACATTGATTCCAATTGAGTTTGGGCATAGGCTTGAAGAATTGCTGCGAAGACACAGAGTGAAGTTCGATTCACTGACTTGGGCGTAACAGTTGCAGTCAGAGCAACAAAAGGCACGTTCGGAAGATGTCGTCTTAAACCGCCAAGGTTCCGGTAATCAGGTCTGCATTTGTTGGAGAAAATGTTTAGCAATCACAAWAWTGACGAYGGGTCCTGACCTCACAGTGGGYCTGTATTAGAAGKATTAGAAGAAAAATAGAATGACCTGAATTCATGACCCCACTCTGAGATRCAATGGGCTTCGTCTACCGCCAAAAGGGACACTCCTCTGTGCATCAGTGCCTCCCAAAATCTGCAAAGTTTCACATAATTGGATCTTTAAATTGGAGCTTTAAATTGGATCTTTAAATTGGATTTTTGTAATTTGAGTTTAGGGGAGAAAACAGAATTCACCCCATAATAGAAGCGCAAGAGATTAATCCTCAAAATTATGCTAAAAACGACGGTGTTCAGTTAAAAGCAATTTTTGTGACCGACCTTCCTGAAACAGAACACGCCTTCTCAGGGGTCATGTAGAGAATMTCAATCTCCCCATTCTCAGCTCGTCCTTGCACAGTTCCGTCTGTTTGAGCACTGCACATATACTCCGCACGAATGCCTCGTTTCTGTAGACTTGCCACCTAAAATCAAAATCGTYATATTCGTGTTTCAGGGCTCCAAAATTCTGACGTTCAATTGTCTARAAATCTTGAAACTAGRACCAGAATAGATCAAAGGTGTCAATCAAGCAAGTGAAGTTGCGCCAATTTCACTGAAAGGCGCCATTCTATCCAATATGGGATTCAACCCAAAAAGTGTATGACATAGAAGAATAATTTCCGTTAGTACTATGTGCAGAAATTGGTTTGACGGACACTTCTAAGAACGGACTGAGTGCGAAAGTGAGGATATCTCACCTGATCCTCCATGAGACTATAGAGAGGACTGATAACAATGGCAGTTTTCTTCATGATCAAAGCTGGGAGCTGATAACTGAAAAAGTCAGTTGCAAATCAATTATAAACTGAATGAACCCCTAAATTCCCAAGGCCATTTTTCTCTCAAAACCCACTGAAAATTGCCATTTTTGTTGCATTCACCCAAGTAAACAAAAAACAACTTTTTATTCAAATTTAACCGTAGGATCTTATACTTCACTTGTCTTAGATCATGTGGTAAATCTTAGATCATGTGGTAAAAATTTCATGACATTTGACCGTATAGATTGAAAGATGAAAGCATTCAAAGTTGAAAAAGAAAGCTATTTTGAACAATTGCTTGCAATTTCAGATGACTTTGACTACCAATTGTCAAAAAAAATTGCACTAGAGACTTTGAATTAAAATTTTTTTGTGTTGAAGAATTGAGTTGAAAGTCTAGAAAAAAAATCCCAAAAAAACACACTTGATTTTCAATCTTTCAAAAATTGTTAAGTAGAAGAAGGTTCAACATTGAAATAAAAACTAAATGGTTAATAGCTCTAGGATGGGATTGAAACACAATAATGCAAATGGTGAGATTGTTCTAGAAAGTAAACTTCACCTTGACTAAGAATTTTTTCTAAAAAATTGTGAAAATTGCATTTAGAAATGAATCCTATAAGTTTTTTTTTCAAGAAGATGCTTAGATTGCCCTAAACACAAGATTTGTTGCCCGCCAAGTTCAATTTTGGGGTTTTTGTGGTATAAATTTTGCTCCAGGGAACCAATTGAAATAAAAATTATATTCCCCAAAAGCTGATCAGTTCTTCTATTTTATGAGAAAGTTTCAAAAAGTTTCATAAAAAATCAGAGTCACAGGAACCTGCCCAAAATCCAATTTGTCCCCTGAGGGGACAATGGGACTTTAGGGGTTAAATAATGGATTTCAAAATTTTCTTGTAGAGTAGACATTCTATAACTACTCCAAACTAAAACTCCTCATAACTTTTAACTCAATGATCAAAATAGAATGATTCAAAGTTTTCCACTTAGATATAAATCTAAAGAACCATTTTCAAATTTTATTTTTTTTAAAAGTAATTTTTGAAGAAGTTTTTTTTGTTGCCCGAGCTGCCCACCAAGCAATGAAAACTACATACCATACAATAACTTTTTAGCTATGTAGTCAAAAGTTACGAAAATTGTTGGGCCTTAAAGCTATCCCTTGGGCACACGTTTTGTGAAAWTTTTAAWGAAAAATACTCTATTTGTAGTGAATTGCCCAAAATCGCTATGTTGCCAAAAAACACAGTATGAGCATTTAGGGAATCAACATTTGGTCTGCCCATATATGTGAACTAAATATTATTTGATATATTATAGTATCATAATACTATCCTAATGATTACTAATATATATATATATAAATAATTATCTATACATAATGTAATTAATATTATATATGTGTACATATCCATATCCATTATATTATTATACATTATTATAACATGGAATATATAATAACATTGTATACACATGTGTATATATAATTATATGATAACATATAACATATGTTATTATAATATAACATATAATTATACATATAACATGTATTAATTATGATGTTAAAATACATGATATGTTATTAATTATATGTAATTATATGATAATATGTATAACATATGTTATATGTTATAACATTATATAATATAACATGAATTATGATAATATTATATATGTTATATTAATAGTCCATGTATATATAATGGACATATATGTACATGGAATATTAATATTAATATGATAATTAATAACTAGTAAATATATAATGTATTCATATATAGTAAATTATATTTATATCATATATGATCAATTGTGGTTTTCATGATCTCCCATTCAGAGAAACATCTTTGGATATAATATTCATAATGACCTTTTAAAAAGACAAAAATCAAAATTTTCCAAATCACTTTTTGCATATTTGCACATATCATAACATCTTAACACATAGTGTTTTAGAATCATGGAGATGTAAGAGAGGGTTTTGGAAAGAAAAATTTCAAAAATTTGAATTAAAAATTCCCAAATTTCTACTTGGTTTTACTTGAACTAATGGGAAATGAAATATTCTTCATAGATTCCTATATCACATTATTCACAAAACATGTATTATATTGATCTACATGGTGAAAATATTCAAAAAATCAAGTTTGGTCATGCAAAAACCCAATTTTATGATTGGAGACAAACCACTTTTTTGCACYTTTTTTCCCAACACAAGTGTATTGGAGTTGATCACTTTACCATGMTTTCACCGAGAAAAGAAAGCAGAAATGAGAAACAAAGCTCCAATGCCATAGAATACGTTTACAACATCTCTGCCTTCGCCTTAGGACAACCACCATACACTCAAAAGAGYATCGAGTTGATGTCACTTGAATTTCACTTGAAGACCCTATGTCCATGCCTCACCCAAAACCCTTTCAACTTCAAAATCATGCAAATTTTTGAGAATCAATCCAATTCTAAATTAGGAAAAAATAATTGCATTTCAATTTTCAGCATGCACAAGGTGGTCATTTTTTTATTTTGAAAAAGCACTAAATCCTAACATGGAAAGTACTAGTTTATAAAGGGTGCTAGACATAAGGAGACACATTCTCTCAGTTTAGGCATCAAAGGGTTAAACACATTTGGAGTCAGAAAGTGGCTTATGAATGATTTCAACAAAAAAGTACTAGATATAGAATTGTAAGTTTTCATCCAATTTTTTAGGTTCTTGAAGTGTGTGTAGCTCTTGATGATGAAAATGTATTTAGATGTATTATTGACTTCTTTGCATGAGAGGATGCTAAAAAAATGGATGTTTTTTAGTGTACTTAGGTAACTTTTATCCATTTCCTCTAAATCTAAATTTTGAGTATAAAAATGAGCCCAACCATTAAAATGAATTTTACAAAGTCAAGTTTGTATTCAAATTGGAAATATGGAAAAATYGTAAAATTAAAATTATTATAGCAATTTGAATTTGGRACCTATATATAACCATGGTGTGMTGATTTTCTAATTATAGTGTGACAAGGAACTTTTTTTTGCACCATGGAGTTCTACATTGTGTTGTTTACATATGGTGAAAATTTTAGATCTTTTAAGTGTATGTTGTTTTTGATAAGATTTTTTCCGCTTTTAAAAAAAATAAAATCATAATGGTTTCACCGAAATTTTCACCTAAAAAATCTAATTTTTTTATAAAACATAGGAGACATGTGATTTCACTTATGGAACATCAATTAAAATAATTTTCATTGATATTTAGCAGCAAAAAAAGCAAACATTGCAAAGAATATTGAGTTTGAATAAATGGTCATAGGGGTAATCATTTAAGTGTTAGCCCTAAAATGGACAAACAGCCATCTGTGGCTATTTGCATTGTATAATTTGGTATTTCTTATTGAAACTTATTGAAACCCAATGTATTTGGGGTTGTTGCAAACCAGAGAATTGATGATTGGCCACATGAGAATAGAGTCATGATGTCATTTTTAAAAAAAAACATATTTACTAGCCTTTGTTGTTGAAAATGCTTTTTGGGGTGTACTGCACATGTACATTATATGCAAGGATATGCCAATCAAATCATAGAAATATCTTCGCAATATAATATAGCTTGTGGTGGATGACTGCACGAGGTTGTTGGCATTGCCGGACCTTGGTAGGTCCAAGGCATTGGCAAGTCTCTCTTGGGAGAACTGTCTGTTGCTTGATCTGAATACGGTGAAGTTGCGGAGCACTGAATGTACTGTTGATATGGAAATGGAGAATGCTGCAGAGGCACAGACAGACAGTGAYGTCGAGGGGCACGAATATGAAGATCATTCATTAGCTGTGGGCTGCCATGAACCTATACCTACTCGTTTTCTAGGGAGATCTACATCATTCTTACACTTGGTACTGGTGAGCAGTGTCATGGCGTGGACGTTATGGCACAAGTAGGCAAGTGGTGGTTGGCAGGGTTGTCATACCGGACGGGTTGGAGTGATTGGATGGGCAAACCGGACCGGACGGACGGACGGTCCGGACAAACTGTCACTAGAAGAAAATAGTGTTTTTTCTGATGTTCGGCCCTTGACGTCCCGTGTCGCGAAAGACATCACATGTCCGATGCAGACATCTGAATGCTATGGGGCCGGACACAACGAAAATGTGGATTTTCACAGGATGTCAGCGACAGCATAGCTGAAATTGTGATCAGACGTATGAATGCTATGGAAAACATGGATGTCTTTGGAGACATCACTTCTGACAAGTAGATGTTCAAAAAAATGTCTGGCTTGGACGTCTTCGCCACGTCATCATCTTCGGTCAATTTCATTTGAAGGTAACTAACAGAGATTTTGAACGAGCAGGGTTTAGAGGACTGCCCCACGTGAAAAAAAGGGGACAGGCAAGGGTTGGCCCTGAAATTGTTGACGTGGCATCTGACGTGGCACGATGACGTGGAAATTATTTGAGGTGGACGTCGGGAGCTAACGTGGCATGCCACGTCAACATTTTGGGTCCTCTAAAGTCAGATTTGTTGATGTCCTCCCGGACATCATCATGGACGTCTAGACGTTCTACAGGACATTATTTTCCATCACACCGATGTCTGCATTCACGCGGCTACAGTTTCATAGTGCATGCTGTCCATGATGTTCTCTCCAACATCAAAGTGAACAATCTAACGTCTGAAAAAGGAAGGGAGCATGTCTGCAACAAGGTCCACCTAGATGGAACATGACCTTTGTTTTGTGGAATGGAACATGCTACAATAAGAGCAAGGGATTCCATGTATGCACTACATGGAATGACGAGGATCAAAGGGTATTGTATTTGCGTGTCTGCAGCCAGGGTTCCATGGGCCCTAATCCCGATTACATAAAACACAGTGCATGCAAATGTTCAACAAAACATGAAGGCATCGTTGTGTATTGCATGTATTTAGTGAACGTTCACATTCTTTGGGTAGAGGGTGATGCAATGAACTGCACGTTTCTATAAAGTGGGTACGTGTTCATTGAATGAGCGCACCCGAAGCATTCTTTAGAAACATGCCACGCAATCCTTGGCCGTGAACAACAATGTCCACACACATGACGGGCAATGGATGAAAGGTTAGGGTCCACAATCACTATTTCTGTCAGTAAATGGACGTCAAGAAATTATAGATTCTATGCTTGGGCGACACTGCCGTGGACATCGGAGTGTCCACGGCAAACGTTTGAAGAGACGTCTGCATTCACATCAACTGTCCTCGGCTTCATCATCAGAAACACCGCTAGCAACATTAATGTATTTTCCTACAGTGTCCACTGCATGCCATACTGGAGACACAGCTGTTGCCAACGGTTGAAGTCCTTCGAATTCCCTGTCATTCTGCAGTTGAACAATGTTTGGGGTTGACTGCATACATTGTCTTGCCCTCCGTCGACCCCTAACTTCTGTCCTACAAACAACTTTCCAACCACGCCGGTGCGGATCATCAGAGAAGAAAACTTGTTGGCAATGCAATGGGAAGGCAAATGAATTTGCGTGGATCCTTCCGTCCATTTGATTGAAATTTGCCAAATTGAAGCCCTACCTGTCTTGTTCTATGCTCGGAGATCGGTTCTAGGGGGTCCCCCGCACCCAGTTGCACAATAGTACTGTGACGCAGTGATTGCGATAATCCAACACCAAAATTTCTTCAACATATCCCTCATACTCTTTAGTGATCTCCAGTGGCCTTCCGTTTCGTAATCCCCAACAAAGTTATTGGGTGAAATTGGCTACTACACCTGAGTCACGCGTGACACGTCCACCTTCAGAACTTCGGACGCCGCTGCATGTCATCTATTGTGTCCACATTGACGTCAGCGTCAACATCTGGTGCACCTGCGGACCCAAAAGCCTCCTCATGCAGTGCATCACCTCGATCAAAGGCCTCCATCACTAGCCTCTGGACATCGTGTTGTGCATCCAGTGCACTCCCGTCGTCTTCTACTGGCTCACCATTGTCATCCTCTATAAATTCTGGCTCAATGTCGACATCATCGGCATTGACGTCGTCTAGCATATCATCAGCTACAGCGTCTATGACATCGTCATCATAAGAAAAATCTTCAACCCAAATGCCAGTAAGAGGGTATCCGTTCGGAGGTTCGCCCCCAATCATTGACTTGTTTAGGAAATCATCCTGCCCCACATCTGCATAATGTTGCCGGATGACCGCAATTGTCTTGCGGCGGCCCTCGTGGCAGTTCTTGCATGGACACGTGAACCTCTTCAAGTTCAACTCTATAGCCAACCTCAACTCGTTTTGCAAAATGAGGTCACCTAGGGGGATGTGCCGAAGAACACGCCCGTCCGTAGTAATGCGGATTTGAGCTCCCTGTACTTGCCTCCAGTTGTCCATGGCACCCTTCTGCACACGTACGTGCAGGCTACAGACGTACGCTTCCGAGTGCCGTGGAGCAAGTCTTCACGTCTAACTTAATCCGATAGAACACTACAAGATAGTATAAGGAAGTTAATGAGAACGTGACGGAATAAGACACCTACAATCCCTGTGGACGACATAGAGAACAATCCGTTGTTATGGGTGATGCAGTCCTTCACCTCTACTGATGTCAGGTTGACAGTGCATGACGTTGTCTCTGACATTTTAATGTCAGAGATGATGTCCCTGTTAACATAAAAGGGCAGTCATGTCACAGAATCATCCTAAAATACAACACAATGTCATTTGCTGAAACAACACATGCATCTAAAAGTGGGTTGACATGCTGCGCAGGACATCATTGCATACAAAGAGAAGACCTTGCAGACGTCCATGATGAACGCCAGGTTGGAAGCCCTTTTAGATTTTAAAAAAAGAAGCACAGGAGATGCATGTTCATGCATGAGGACACCGGAATTTGAGTTTGTCATTGTATTCTTGGCGCTGGCACATATAGATACCGGTGGACTAAGAAGTGTAGGCTCGCCACTACGTAGTGTCCCGTACATTGCTAGCTACTTCTTCACCCATGTGACTCCTGAAAAACATTGGAGCCTTGTCCTATTTTGTACAGTAATTGCCAAGCATTGCTTGCACGGAGAATTTTTTCTTAGGTCCGTGGAGGGGCCTGCTACGGTCAGTGACTAAGAAGTCTTCCCTTGTTGGTCCATTAGCTTCAATCAACCTCCGTGCGCGCTCAATGCAATCGCGCATCTCCCGCTGACCTTCCTCAACTTGCATCTTGAAACTCACTTTCCACTTGCACCTCGAAGTGCCTTCCGCACTTTCATGTGACACACTTTCGCAAAGACCGGCTGCAACCGCGTCGGAATTTCTGGACACAGCACGCACGGCTGTGGAGGATTCGAACCAAATGTGGTCATCTCCCGGATCCTTTGAAAAGTTCCTAGTGATTTTCCTCCACTTTCCAATTACCTCGCCTTCTGTTCGTGAATCCATTTTTTTTTCCTTTTCCATTATCAGAAATGAAAGAGACTTTCCTGATCCGTAGCTGAATCTATCATGCACGCTACAACAGACGTGACTACCACTTAGTACGGTGCATGCAAGGATCGACGTCCCAAAGGACACCTTGTCAAAGACATTATTAGAATAGACTACTAAGGAATGTCTTCCCTGACGTCTGGAGCGACATAAATGAATTCTGATGCAACGTCCAGGCCGACCAGGACATGTTCTTTTTGGAGAAGCCATGACTACTAAAGTCGGCCGGATTAGGGAAGAAGTGCCTACACACTTCTACAGAACTCTCAATTGAACATTAATTCATCATGTTCTATTTGCTGGGCAGTTCTTTGGGAACGTCTTCTGAACGGTACAGTCATATTGCAAAACGAAAGGCTGGGGCCGCTTTTTTTAAATACATGACACTGGAAGGGACTAAATTATTAAACCGACACTCACTGAATCTCACATACTAAATTCAAGGAAAGATACGCATGTTCTCCATGGACTCTCTGAGTAGGATTGCCAAAAACAAATACGTGTGGACCGTCAATTAATCAAAAGTAGCCTTTATGTAGTAATCATGATTACATAACCACTGAAATCGCGCTTAGGGTGCGACTTTCTCTTTTTATTAAGAAATCTCATTTTTGAATTTGTCATATTCATCGCCTGAATGTCCTCTGAAACACTAAAATGTCATATGAGATGTTCTGATGAACGCAGATGTCTTCACCGATGTTTCTCATGTCACTTGAATTCGGAGTCTGCGGTCGTGGAGACATGTACATGCTTCCATAGACATCAAGAAGTCATTGAAGACGTCAAAGGTAACATCCGCATGCCGGGCTCAACCAAAATGGATTTTTCCCAAAAATAATCGGGCTGCCGTACCACGTGCAAAGGAAGTGGTAAGGCAGCCCCGCACCAAACCTTCACAAGTATTCCGCCTTCTGCCCTTCAGACTTCTACCATTGTGTGTTTCTCTAGATGCTTAGTTCCTTGCGATCGTGCACCATGGCGGATTCTTTGGCGATGTTGCAGCTCAACTATGTAGGTGATGAAGACTTACCAGGTCAAGCGATACTCGAGCTCGGGGAGAAGCACGGAGCGTGTGGCATGTTTGACCTATTTGTGGATGGAATCGTGTCGTCCGCCTTCACGAATTCAATGGTCGCGGACGCTGAACCAACGGACGCGCAATGTGGATTCCGTAGGAGCAATCGACTGAAAAACAACAAAGACACAATCAATGCCGTTGTAACACCTTTGGTGGAGGCCTTGCAAACACAAGAGGTAAGACATATAACTTGAGCACCATGAGCGTTTTTGGTGCTTGAACTTCAAGGTCGGAAGTGATCCCACTTACCACTGTCCGGCAGCGCACCTCCTCCCACCTCGGCTATGCAGACAGCAGCCTTCAACAAAGAAATCCGGAAACGGAAAGATGGGATTCCTTGGGAAGAGTGATTGAGGATCTTGAGAGGATCTGGGAGAAGGTTGACACGGAGAAAGGAGTAGTCAGAAATGTGTGTAGGCTACTAGGAGGGATTGACGTGTCAGAACTCGGAGAGAAGGTAGAGGACCTACTCCAGTCAAAGGAATCCCAGAAATGGGAAGACAAAGTTGAGGAACTGACAAAGGAGAACGAGTCGCTCCAGCATCAGTTAGAGAGGAAGACAAAACAGAGTGAGGATGAGAAGAAGCTTTCCTCAGAGGTAGGAACGACGCTAAAACGAATCCACTACTTCATAGAGGCTTCCGAGGATGTGGTGAGCAAGGCCAAGATGTTTGATGAAGAAATCTATAAGGCAAGCAAAGAGGCAGCAGTAAAGTCAGTGACAGTCCTGGCTGAATTCTCAGAGGCAACGGAGAAATTTTTGTACGAGATTCGAGATATTCTTACGCGCGCGGGTTTGTATCCGGATCCGAAGCAGGAAGGGAAAGACAGCCCAAGGAAGGACATTCTGACTTCAAAGACAGCAGAGATGTCTACACCGACATCTGGGAAGCAACGCAGCAAGCTAGAGGAGGAGAAGACTCCAGCAAAAGCCACCCCAAAACTGAAAGCGGTGAAGGAAGAAAAGTCTACACCTGCATCTGGAACCAAGACTCAAGCCCAGAAGTCCGGATCAGAGATGGGCACACCCCAGAGAACGGACATTAGATGATCACCGAAGGAACACAACACGATCAAGAAGAAATCAACAGCCAAGCTGGCAAGGGATGCATCTCTCGTCAGTTAGCAATCAGAGGAGGACGAATCGCCAGACAATTTCAAGGAAGCGGACAGCAAATCAGAATCCGGATCCGATCCGGATGAGGACCCGGAAGTGGAATCAGAAGAAGATTTTGATACGGTTCAAATCTCTTCCGTGAGCTTCAAGGGAACGCCGTCCAAGGGGAAAGCGACAGCTGGCGGAAAGGCATCAGCAAGTAGAATCCAGCCAGCTAGGAAAGGATCCCCCAAGTATGAGGAACTTTCTCCTAAGTGGCTTAAGAAGTAGATAGGAAGTTTCTTAGATTAGGCGTAGGTCAGTTGACCGAAAACCTAAGTTTTGGGATAGGTAGGAAGCTACTTTTGAGTTTTGAGTTGGATGCACTTGGACATCCGGATCTGGATTTTCCGGATCTGAGATCCATTTTTTTCGGGATGGACAGGTGGTGGAAAGTCAACAGGTGAGGGATAAGGAATGACACTTGTCATTCTCCTGACCTGTACTTTATTCCCTTGGGACCTTTAGGATTTCCTTGGGTTGGTATTTAGGAGCTGACCTTGGATGGCAGCCGGGGGCATCATTTCAGTCTTATTTTCTGTTCCCTTAAGCAAAGTTTGGAATTCATTCTATCATGTGCCAAAGTCTGAAAAGTCTTGGTATTGTGTTGGTAGGTTGGAGGTGTTGAATCACCACTTGGCGATGATATCTGTGTTTGCAGGGAGAGAGGGGAAGGGTGAGTCCCCAAGTTCTGTTGGATCCGGTTCCGAGAACTAAAGTGAGTTAGTAAGAGGATTGAGTGTACTGGGAGGAATCTGAGTACGATCTGGTTGCCTTTGGAACTTCCATGTGGGATAGCCACTCCTAGATTGAATGAGGTCTGGTAGTACCCAGTCTTAGGACAATCAAAGTGCTGAGAGGTCCTGCTGTATCCGGAAGTAGGAATCGGATTTTTATGTTGAACCTTTCAGTTATCCGGTTCCAAGCTCTACCTAGGGAATCCTGGTCTTGACAGAATTTGTCGTTGTAGTGTTGAGAGGTTGGTGAGGATTCCTTGCGTGACCTGTGGGACTGGATTCACATTCGGTTCCGCTGTGAGGGAATAATTGCTGCCTAGTATGTGTGTCTTGTGTTTTGTTTTGTTAAGTGAAACTTCAGTCACTCTAAACCATTGAAGGGTAGGATTTACGTGTCCTTCCAGATTCCCAAAAACGGATCCCTCCGATATTGAGGTTAAACTTCAGATTTGGTTACGGAAAATTGTTAGATACGGATCCGAATCTGGAAGAGGCACAGGATTATGACACTTTTTCCGGATTCTGCATACGACTAGTTGGATAGGAAACAATTTGCTCGAATGGAGAGAGGTACATGATTATGACACTCCTCCTTACTTGGGTGTGGTGTTTTGATGATTTTGGGATTTGAGGAGAAATCGGTTTAGTAACAGTTGGTCAGCATAAACCATTTCCGGTCTCAGATCCGGTTTTAGTGTTTTTGGTTGGCTTCCGTATCCTGATCCGGTCCACCTCAGGAAACTACAAGTTAAATCTCTAGGGAACGATATACGAGTCATCCTAAAAGTGTTTTTAGTCATTTTCAAACACTTACTAGGACATTTGTGCTTTCTTGTGCTACGACAGCGGCCAGGCGGCGCGGGGCGGGGCGGGGTGGCCAGCCAGCACGAGGCGAGGCGGCACGGCAGCGCGAGGAGCGGCACAACATCCCGACAGGTAGGTGGGTGCAGGGAGAGGGGGAGAGGGGGAGAGGGGGAGGGGAGGGGAGGGGAGTGTTTAGTTAGTTTGTGTTAACTCTTTCTCAATTGTCCTTGTTTTTGGTTTCTTTTGTATGTCCTTAGTGTTGCAGGAATTGAAGATGTGAAGGGYTGATGCAGGTCTTTTGGGTTTGTATTTATTGGTTGTTGCTTTCACTTCCGTATCTTGTGTGTGAGTTCACGAAGTTTTTGCACAACCGTCCTTRCCATTGTATATCGCATGCGGTCGATTTCGTAGTGTTCACTTGGAAAGGAAAAGGTAGCTTGATAGTGTCACAGATGTTGCCACCCCGGATGTTCACATGTTTTGGTTGACATCATTGTATTTCTACGGACGTCTGCACAGACATCCATCCACTCCACAGTTTGTGTGGGGATCAGATGCCAGTCGTTGTGTGGATTTGTTGTCTTCAATTGAACTTGGAAGTTACACCAGGGAGGCTGTGGCGTGAAATTTGTTTGCCGAATTTATTTTCAATTAATTCATTTCGTGTCTGTGCGGACGTCCTGTGGGTATTTCAGTATGTCACTGTGACGTCTGTCTGGACGTCAGCACGCACGTCTGTGTGGACGTCTGTTATTGGCAAAAAGCCTAAAGGTCATTGTCTTCCCGTCATGTTGTGGCCTGAATTGTGGGTTCAGGTTGCAGGTGAGGAATTTCTGCGTTGGCCTTGTGCTCCGTTCAGAATGGCTCCCTCAAATCGCTCAAAGTTGCCCTTGAAGCGTGCGTTGCAGCCTCGTGAGCGCCGCGGCGTGATCGAAGATGGACCCGACCGAGAGGTTCAACCTACAATGGGTCGAGCAGCTGAGACGCGCTTGAAGGTCCGGAATGATGGTTGGCACGTACAGTCTCGCTCAAAAGAGAAGGGCAAGTGTGTCGTGAACGAATCGCCACCGCATAAGAGACGGAAAGCAATTCCAGGATGTCGCGTGTCTGCCAAGGTGGATGCAACCGAGGCAAAAGAAGCATCCCACGGCTCAGAGAGAAGGTTATTTTTCACACCTCAGTGTCTTGCTTGTTTTTGTTGTTGTAATCAGCCGTACTTGACGACATGTAATGTTATTTCAAACATCACTGCGTGCACATTCAGATGTCGTCAATGACATCAAGTGAATGATTTGTTGGACGTTGGGATGTCTTCAGGAGCATCTCCGAGTCTGCTCACGAAAACGCTGACAAGGACGACAACGACACGATGATTGTGGAGAAGGATCCTTCTCCACAAGCACGAGGGAGGCGTCCACTGAAAAAGGAGCATCGGAAGGAGTACATGGAGGTGGACAAACGCGGGGTTCCTATTGGGAAAATCGCCAAGTATTTGATTGAAGACGTGAAGTCTTTTGCAAAGGGTTTGAATCCTTGTTTTGGCTGGGCCAATCAGCCATTGCATGAGAAGCAGCGTTTCTTTGAATGCTTGTATGCAGGTAAGGGTCTTCCGGTCCTGCGTCTTGGATGATGTGATGTATTTGTGTGGTAAATGTTGTCCCTGTGCTGTTGTAGACATTGTTGTGTTAATTCAAACGTTTTTATGGACGTCACGACATCATAGTGCACGAAGTGGAGGTTGTAGTTGTGTTAGTCACATTTTGTGATGTCCGGCTTTGAGTGCATCATCCGCCCCATGCTTGGGCTGGTGTTTGACCTTGTGTTTGAACAATAATCATTATTTGAATTCATTTCAGACCTCTTTTTTATGGCTTTGTTGGCGTCGCCATCGCTGTTTTGTAAAACGTTAGTTCATTGTAGAAGCCATGTTGGCGGAAACATCACTGTGTACACAACATTTCATCAATAAAACTGCAAGGACGTCTTGGAAGAGACGCTGACGTTGTGAACGGCACACCGTTCCCCAACAAAAACTGTTGTGTAAATGTCCTCCATAACATCTCGGCAGACTACATACATAGTTTCACTGTCCCTACATCGCATCTCCTAACAGCACAATAGACATGTGACAAGACGGTGTATGCGTACTTCACGACGTCTTGCATAGCATCCCATGCCCGGATCTGGAAATTCCCACAGACAACCACATGTTTTATTTAATGCCTATGATGACATTTGGACGTCTCAGTGGATGTCCAAGAAAACAGCCCTCCAGCAACTAGATTAGCCAAATTTCCCCCAAAAAAATGCCACGTCAGCATCCCGGCATGCCACGTCACCTCATTTTTCAGATGACACGTCGGATGACACGTCATGGACGAGCAATGGATGAAAAAAGTACCACGCTGGCTTTCCCGCGCTGAGATGGACGCCAGATGTCAAACTCCTGGATCCCCGTTGACCAATGTTTTTTCTGATGTCCGGCCGGATTTTGTGAAAATCTGCCTGGACACGGCATGCAAAACGCACATCCAAGCTAACGCGGTTTTTCAGACGCTAAGATGAACGTCAAACCCTGCATCTAGATGTCAAAACGCAGGATCCAGAAAAACACTGTTTTCTTCTAGTGTGTCCACGGACCCGTCCTCGCCCTGACGAACCCGTCCGCGCCTTGACTCCCAGACGTCCGTACCCTGACTCCCAGACGTCCGCGGCCTGACCCCCAGACGTCCGCGCCTTGACTCCCTGATGTCCGCGGCCTGACCCCCAGACGTCCGCGCCTTGACTCCCAGATGTCCGCGCCCTGACCGGACGGGCGAACCATATGGACATCCAGTATGACAACCCTGGTGGTTGGTCCCAACACGAGGATGAGAGAAGGTAGGTGTTGTGGCTATGGCGGTTCAGTGATGAGCACCCGATTGTGGCTTTTAGCTAGAAATTTAGTATCTCCATGTTCGACATCTATGATGGCACTTTGTGATGAAATTGTTAGGCTTGTGAGGCAAGGCTGATCATGGAGGGGGATTCTATTGTTCTATGTTTTGAAAAATTGTTGAAGTTCATTTATTCACACTCAGATTTGGCTACCGTATATCTAGCAATAAAACCCCGTGTACAGAGCTATTCTGGTGTCCAATGTGCCCTTGATTGCTAAATTTTTATACTCCTCTGTCATCCACTTATTTAATCATGGTAGTGTCTAAGTGGGGACTAGAGTCCGGCRAAGTTGTTACATAGTGAATCTGTTTTCACGAGTATTCTAGTCACAGCTGACGAGTACTCTTTATTGACACAATTAGTTACAACGTCGGCGCAGCACCACATTTTGCTCCAAAATACCGAATCGCACACACTTCCAAATTCCCAATGCTGAGGAAAACTCTCGGGGGATTGGAACCATAAGTATTGTTTTTGGTTTCTATGCAACATGAATGCTCACCGAGTGCCAGACTCGGAACAATTCGCATGTGGTTGCAGTCCGTTGCATTCTGAAGCTGGTAGCCGCCTTGGTCCACCGTCCCTATTGTCGATTCATATCCGAGGTGCTGTCCTCGAGTCTTCCCGTTTTGCACCAAATTGTAGTTCAATATCTTCACAGGTGCTTCGCCTGTAATGTCATAACACAAACCATCATTGAATATATATGTTAATATCACCCAATTATAAATATATTAATGTTAAACCAATTATATTAAATGATACATTATATATAACATGATATTATTATTACATATAATGTTATATATACTTAATATTACATGATATATATATAATTATATATAATGTTATATATACTTAATAACATTATATGTAATATAACATGATATATAACATGATATTATTATTCATATATAACAATATGATAATATATAACATTATATATGATAATTATATTTATATATATGTATATTATAACATATATAATATAACATAATAATTATATGTAATAATATACATGTTATCATTATATGTTATTATAATTATATATGATTATATACACATGTATATTCATATATTATAATTATAATATATACATTTAATATATGTCCATTAATTTAATAAATAATAGTATAATGGAATATGATTAATATATTTAATTCAGCTTATAGTGACAGGTTGTAACATCTGTTCATATTGAAATGAGATCCTGAACTTTGACTACAGGCTCTAGGGCTACAAGAATACATTCCCGAYGTAGCTGTCTTATACTCGGTGGATTGGCTTCTTGGGATGGTGCGAACAACAGTGAATGTTTGGRGCGATGCATATGCATGGATTGCATGCGTGGTTGTGGACACTTGGGCCAAGYGTCACGCCAAGAAACATGAAATGTTGCCAATCACTGTACGTTCTTCCAGTGATAAGATTGAATGCTCTAGCTCAGTAGAATGTTAGAATGCTGGATTCAAACTGAAGAAGTGTTGAACTGGGATACCAATAAACATTCTTCTAGGCATTTGTTACCTGACTTTAAATAGCAAGATCCTCTTTTATAGTACAAATTGTGTATATAATTGAGCCAGTCTTCTTTCAGTGGAAGGGTCGGAAGAAAAGGGACTGAAAGTGCACTTGTGGTTTTTTACATTTTATTTTGTGTTCTTATTTATTTCATAGAAATGGGTCATTAGCTTCGAGAGATATATCCATGAAGATGTTCACTTGTACATAATCAATTCACGTGCACTTAGACATGTGGTAGGTAAGAGACGGTTACGGGTCTGAATAGGTATCAATGCCCGTATCAATGATAGTGGTGAATTCAAAAGCGCTTTGAATTCGATTCATGTTCAGCTGTAGCGTATACAGAATAGGTATACCAATCTGAAATCATTGGGGTTGTGCTAACTTTCTTCAAGATTGTATGCRAAAGTATACATATAAATTTCTTCAAGGTACTGAAACATACACAGGGCTCATCCGGAGCTAGGTATGGCACACTGCACTATGCAGTGCGTCAGTATAAGACTGAGCGTTGTAAGTTGTAACTTTTCTTGACGGAGACAAACTTTTTAATGGCAGTACATGTCTGTACACTTCATTTGTTCACTGCAGTGAATATAAATTGAGATCTGCAGATATTGTTGCAGCTTTACAAACATGTCTTTACAATCTAGCCACTCTCTGGCTCCAATTCTGATCACRATCTCTTTTGGATGTTAGTCTCTCCTTTCTAACTTCCTAGTAGTTCAACCTCACGAGCATATTGACAAATATTCCCTTCAATTAATAGAATTTTTATTTTTTTATTTAAAAAAAAATGCAAATTAAAGAAATGCTCAAAGAAAAGGAGAGAACAAAACAAATTAACTATGCTTTGTACGCAAGATACTTGTGCTGACATACGTGCTTAAATGAAGCAGGTGAATCATACTTGCATTGTTGTATGTGCTTCAATTAATAATGAAATGAAGTGACGAGGGAACTGAGCTCACGTATGAGCCAATGCGTGACAAAGGGTTGAGTTTACAAAMAACTCTTAGATCAACGGAATTCCATGTGCCGGAATTGGTAAACAAGAAAATGGATCTCCCTGGGAGTTTAAAAGTGATTTATTAGTTTTCAAAATGTTTCCACATTCATGAACTAAGTAGGAAAATTTTATATTTTAGAAAAAATTTACCTTGGTTTCAATCTAAAATCAACTTGCAAATTGCTAAAACTATGCTAWAAAGTACACAAATGGAGAAATGTTAATGCAAAAATTTATAGTTTTTTGAAATTCACATTGCATAAAATTGTGTGCTTCTTCCTAATTTTATACCATAATAGTTTTCTAGCTCATATCTTGAAAAAAGAAAGACCATTTCTAGGTACCATAATTTATAAAGGCTTTAGCTTCTTTTTYTTGGTTTACAAATTCCAACACATGGCAATCCACTCACATTAACCTTGAAAAGATGCCACGGACCAAAGTAGTTTGATTGACATATGGAAACAAAGATAAATATCACAAAAAAAAATACTTTTTCATCCAAATTTTTGTTTGTATAGACACAAAAGAGTGGTATGCACGTAGAATGGCCCAATAACTTCTTGAAAGATCTAAAAGTGACAAAAAATAATGGGGTTGTTTGAATTCATGAATTATCATGTAGTATATTTAGGCAATTTGAGCTTTGGGCTCAGATTCTAAATATAAGCTACAAAATTCATGTTTTTTAATTTAGAGCCAAATAGTAAAATCAAGCTTATCAACTCTAGTTATTAATTCAATTAACAAATATTTTTTTTAAAGGTGATATTTTATTACAAATTAAAGTTTTGACCTATTACCATGGAATGATGCTTGTTCTAATTTTAGAATAGATGGTACTAAAAATAGCTCCATGGTATTTTTCACTATAAAATATACCTCTGAATAAATTTTCAAAATTTTAAATCATATTGTGAATTTGATATGATTTTCTATCATGTTTTACTCAAAAATTCACAATAATTTCAAAATTTCACAAAAAACTATGAGATTTTTATAACGTGTAGAAGTCATGTAAGTGAGTTTTTTGAAAATTAAACAATTTTTTTTATTCAAATAAACTTGCAAAATGAAAGCATGCAAATGAAGAAACCCAAATGTTTAGAAAATTGGTAATAGGTCTGTCTTTATAGGGTTAACCTTGAAAGGATGACGCAAGCCACTTTGGTCCAATTGACAAATGAAAATGAAAACATTGCTAATTCTATCAGAAAAAACACTTTTTCATCCAAATTCATGTCAATACAAACACAAGTGAGTGGTATGCACATGAGGTGGGTCAAATATTTATTGGAAAGACCAATAGATATGGTGGAATTGCTTGATTTCATGGATTACCATGGCATATGTAGTAGTGTATTTTGGCAAGTTGAGCTCTATGATTTGAGTCTAAGTTTAAGCTACAAAGACAATATTTGTTGAATTTGACCAACTAGTGAAATTTTGCTTATGAACTCTAGAATTCAATTAAATAAAAACTTAAAAATCCCAAAATAAAATATTATAGTGCAACTTGAAAATTGGACCTATTACCATGAGTTGATGGGTTTTTCAAATTTAGAATTAACGGTACTAAAAATAGCACCACAATTCTCTACAAAAGCTGTTACACATATTTTTTTGTGGATTTTTCCATAAAATCTTTATTATAAAAATGATTTTTATGAAAAAAAAACTATATGATACTATTTTAAGAATTAAGATTTACTTGTAATTAAGAAATGAGTGCATTTTAGTTTTAAATTCAACATCAAAAGGACTTTTTTAAGCACAACACCCAGCCTTTAACTTAGCCTTCACCTTATCAGCTGATTTGCATGCCTTTACCTCTAAAAGAAACCACAGGACCACTGCGGGTCCACTCACCGGGGGGGAAGAACCTATGAATGCCCCTCACATGATATGTATCAATTATAAACGATTTACTGCGAATCATATTTATGTTATACTAATCATAATTGCACTTAATTATAATTATTATATATATTTAACATGTATATACTATTCCATATATATCAATGTACATATGAAATACATATATATACATATATTATATTATTATAATTGATATATAATGGAATAATATAATTATTACATAATAGAATATTCCAAATTTACGGTAATTATATAAATATTGTTATATTAATATATCATATATTGATGATATATATTCATTAATTATGATTATTATGTAATTATGAGAATATGAAATGTTGTTCTATGAAGTTCATGAAGTTGTTGTGGCCTAGGTAATCTTTTGAAATTTCATCGTGATGGGGATAGATCATTGCAATTATTGATCTTCAACGAGGAATTCCTAGTAAGCGCGAGTCATCAGCTTGCGTTGACTATGTCCCTGCCCTTTGTACACACCGCCCATCGCTCCTACCGATTGAATGGTCCGGTGAAGTTTTCGGATTGCGGCGACGCTGGCGGTTTGCCGCCGGTGTCGCTGTGAGAAGTTCATTAAACCTTATCAAAGAGGAAGGAGAAGTCGTAACAAGGTTTTCATAGGTGAACCTGCGGAAGGATCATTGCACACACATTAAATGTTGCAGCAAACCCAATCGCGAATTCAGTCCCCTGCGCAGCTCTGCTGTTGGTTGGTTGGTTGGCGTTGTTCTGAATTCCCTTTGTCGTCGCATTTCCTTCGCCAACCCTTCGACACTGGGAGATCAGCGGCTAGCCAGCAAGGACAGCCAACAGCAGCCAGCCCCCCTGCCTACTAGAATACCCGGTTTAGACCGGCTATTTTTAATAACCGGACTTCAAAATTTCCCCTGCGGGAACGTGGTTTTTCCTCCCCCTTGGTCGTTGGCTTTGGCCCGGCAGTCGTTGGCGACCTTGGAGGCTTGGGGAAATTGCGGCCCCTAAAAACCCTTGCCTCTAAAAMCCCCCTCATTTGAGGGGGAGTTTATTGGTATTGGACGCGCAATGAATAACACTTTCCTTTAGCCTGAGTGTTAAAAAACTTTTGGCCCCTCCCTCCCTTTTCAAAAACACTTTTTGACTTGGGAAAAAAGAGGGGCCTGAGTTGTATCAAATAAAAGAACAACTCTCAGCAACGGATATCTTGGCTCTTGCAACAATGAAGAACGCAGCGAAATGCGATACCTAGTGTGAATTGCAGAATTCCACAAATCATCGAGTTTTGAACGCAACTTGCGCTCGAGGCTTCACCAAGGGCATCTCTGCCAAAGCGTCACCGCGACACCCACCCGCCCCCACTAAAACTTGTGCGGGGTTCGGTGAAACTGGCCGTCCGAACGGGGGACTATGTGCCCGCCGCGACCCGGGAGTTTCTTGCTCTTTGGCCGCTGCTCAACATATATATCCTCTCCTGTTGGGTTGGCTGAAATCGAGGAATTTGGGGAGCCTATGGTCACACAGCACGCAATCAGGTGATCAGTCCAAGTCTCAAAAACTTGGACTTTAACTTAAAAGTGCGCCGCTATGTGGACATCGTCCGGAATAATCCAAAGCAGGCCCCTCTGCCCCGCCGCCCCGGCGGCGGGGAGAGGAAAGAATGTTACGCATCAGACCTCTGATCAGAGAAGACTACCCGCCGAGTTTAAGCATATCACTACGCGGAGGACAAGAAACTAACCAGGATTTCCCTAGTAACGGCAAGCGAACCGGAAAGAGCTCAGCTTGAAAATCCGGCCGCCTTCGCGGACGGAATTGTAGTTTGGAGATGCATCCTCTGCCGCGCACCAGACCCAAGTTCCCTGAAAAGGACGTCAGAGAGGGTGACAACCCCGTCGAGTCTAGATCATGCTGTTCCACGAGGTGCAGTCTGCGAGTCGGGCTGTTTGGGAATGCAACCCTAAGTGGGTGGTAAATTCCATCCAAGGCTAAATATTGGCAAGAGACCGATAGCGAACAAGTACCACGAGTGAAAGATGAAAAGGACTTTGAAAAGAGAGTTAAAAAGTGCTTGAAATTGCTGGGAGGGAATTGAATGGAAGCTGCGGGTGTGCCCCGGTTGGATGTGGAACGGCTTTGGCTGGTCCGCCGCTCAACGCGGGGCATTGGTCAACGTGGGCTGCCGCGGCGGGACAAGAGCGGGGTGTAGTTCCCTGCCTATGCCGTTGCGGTGGCCGAGGAACGAAGCTCGCGCCGCCTTCGGGTGGCGTCCCTCTTTTGGGAACTGCGCGCTTGGGACGTTGGCGTATTGAGCTCTTCATCCGACCCGTCTTGAAACACGGACCAAGGAGTCTAACATGTATGCRAGCCGGTGGGCGGCAAACCCATTGAGGCGCAAGTAAACTGACAGGTGGGACCCCTCTTCAAACAAGGGAGCACCATCGACCGAACGTGACCTTCTATGAAAGGTTCAAGTGTGAGCATACCTGTTGGGACCCAAAAGATGGTGAAACCCTATATTCAATCAAACTAGAGTATTCTTCAATAGTTGGAGTGTTAATTACCAAATGTGGAGGTCTACAATTTTTTTTTACCCCGTTCTGGTCAGTACTGTGACTTCCTCGTACTGAAATCCGACGCTAATTGAGTAAGCAGTAGTTCTTCGACTTCCTATGATCCTTCTTCTCCTTGGCAACGGTGACTCATTATTCCACGCGTGCTTCATGGTTCAATGCAGGTGCCCGTTTTTNGGCTCTTGCAACGATGAAGCAAAAAGTGTGGTTGTCGGCGAGAATGGTACAAATCCGCTCTGAAGCTGGCCAACATGCGGCCTCCCAACAATAATATCAAGAGGTGGTCGGAATTTTCCCTGGCAATTCGCAACTGTGAATGGGCTCTGGACATTTTAGAGCTCGCTTTCCACATACTAGAAATCAGGCTCCAAAGACAAGCTGGTGCATATCCTTCGGAAAGAAACCCATTCCAGTGGTCTGCGGAGAAAGGGAGTGCATTCCCACATCTCCCCCTTCCATCAAAAAATCAAAACTTGCATTTGTACACATTAAACGACATTAACCCTTTTAAAATAAAAAAAACTCACAAATATGAACTACATGTATGGACCTCTACCACAAATATAATTACTATATTTGTGGTACCTAATGACTATGTGTGAGTGCATAACACCTATATGTGTGCGACATACATAAACTGATCCCCCTCCACTACCTCCACTAATCACCACACCCCTTCCTTATTACAGAGCACTAATTACCATACTAATATCATATCATCAAAGTCCTTGTATTATGGAGGCGTACGATCATAATCACTATGTGGGTCTGGCATCAAGCAAGGCTTCTTCTTAGGCTAACTATGAGCATGATAATCTTCTAAATACAAAGGGATTCGAGATGCTTTTTGAAGTTGTAGGTTCCACTTGTTCATATGATAGATCTTTTTGTCATGATCTTAGTAGCTAGATAGAATGGAATGGTTTCAAGAATCTTATATTCTATGTTATTAGGGTAAGGGAGAATACATTCAGAAACTTGGTACTTACTATTACTACTGAAAGAAAGATGTTTAGAAGAATATCTTTAACTAGAAGTATAATATTATCGTTTTCTGATGATTTTTTTTATTGGTCTTGAACTTGTTCTATCATTTCTTCATGAAAATAGATATGTAGATGTATATGAGGAATATGATGGTTCTAACTCTGTTTGGGAGGATATACATGGTTATGAGATGAGCGAATTTTATATTCTAACATCTATGTTTGAGGTATTCTATGAGAACTCTAGGAATGATAGAATTCTACCACAGATATGAACAACATGTACACTTTCATTTATTTTTGCTACTTTTGCAAAAATGGAACTGAAGAATTGGGTGAGAAACCTATCTGAAATGATTTTGTACACAATGTGCTTTCTATAAAGAAGAATATGCTAAGGTAGATATGGAGTAGAAAGAGCTTCTGGTCTATTTAAGGGTTAGATGGTCTAGAATGGGTGTACTTCCAACCTTATTTGCTTCTTAAATAATTTTGTGTAAAGTTGGCCTGGTTGTAAGGATCAATCATAGGGTATGTGTGCCAAAAATGGCGCCTCTGCAAAAATGGAGCCCTAGCATTCGTCCTAAATTGGTCCATTTCATTAACTTTGCAGAAAATTTTGCTTCGTACTTCTTTCAACAACTTCCTAAGCTCCCCAAAAAATTCCAACTCGAGATCATTGCTGGAAGTAGGTGAATCACCTTTTAGGCACACATACCCTAGGTCCACATGGTGATAAATTGGTGAGAGATCTCATTTAGACATGATGGGAACAACTATGCAGCCTACTTTTTCAATTGCTGGACTTTTACTTGGTGAAGCACACATCAACCCAAACGCCGAAATACAATCTCGCACGGAAGCCCTACTCAAGCATTTATTATGTAAACTCACAATATGGAAATTCAAGCATTGCCAGGTAAATGGACTGTGAGCAGCAAAATATCAGGGAGGGAATTAAACAAGTGCAAAGAAAGGAGTCTAGTCTTTCATTGATGCTTGGTAGAGTTTGATTGAACTCAAAGACCAAGTGAAACATTTTCTACAATTGTCTTGCTACTTCATTGATGCTTGGTAGAGCCTGATTCAACTCAATTTAGGCCAAGCAAAACATTTCCTACAATTGTCCTGAAATCTCCTGCTACTAAGCACGCTATTGAGCTGTGGTGGCCATGGCAATTTATCCTAAATGGATAGATGTGGTGCAATAGTGCACATTCTGTGCCACTCTAAAGTAATACAGCAACTAATCGGCTGAAGAATGGTGAATTTTTTAGAAGTAAACTACATCAGAACCGCAGTACAAAAATGGTCACTGCAATGGTTTCATATGTACATGGCCACATACAAGAAACGTTTCTACTGCTAGATTTTATACAATCGAAGCTCACGTTTTCACAAACTGTAAGGAATCTGGGAGAGACTCACGATGATACTGCGCATGGCTCCAGAACTTCAGTCACGCACTCACGCCCGTTGCAATCAAAGGCTTAATGTTCACGATGGAAAACTCTGAGAATGTCCCCGATGACAAAGCCAATCAGAACATACTAGCACATCACTCTCGTAGGTTATATTCTCAATCCAGATACATTGATGATAACCAATTTATAATATGACGTTAAATATAATGTGCAATATATCATAAATTATATTAATATGTATGACATTAAGTTATATATTATTAATATACATGTAATAATATATAATAATGATATGTATAGTTATATATACTCTTTTTGCTGCATTTGAACCTTCGACGGCAGCATCACAAGCCACCTTTGATTTGTCTCTACCTGGTCAGCAAGTTGAGCTGGCCTGACAGGATGTCATTTTTCTTAAGACGGCGTCTTAGAGGAAAGGAGCACGATCAGCACTAGCTATAGTGCTGGAGTTTGAACCAACTATGCAAGAAAAATTGAAAAATTAATCTCCATTGATTTTTTATGAATTATTGCATGAAATGAGGGCAATTAAATATTTTAATTCACCATAAATGGAGTTCTGATTTTTTGAAAATAAATTTTGGCTTGATTGACTATTTTAATTCATGGGAATTGCACTCTTGAATCTTGATTTGATGTTCTAAAAATCATTGTTATTGAAAATTATCCACATTTGCCAAAATGCCAAAAAGCTTGTCTTACTCACTAATATGGACGCCCCTGCTGTAGACACCACTGGATATTGCCAACTTGTGGGAAAATTGATATTTCTCACAACAACTAGACCAGATCTTGCTTTTGTAGTAGGCTTGGTCTCACGCTTCATGAGTGCTCCTCAAACTCCACACCTTGCTGCGGTTCTTCATATCTTGCGTTATGTTAAAATGCAATCATTGAATTACGTCACCTAGTATAGAAAATAACGTAGACATGTGTTAAAATGTGTTGAATTTTGTTATAACATATGTCTACATTATTTTCTATATTAGGTGACATAATTTAGTGGTTGCTCTCTACTACAAGAAAAGACGGCCCTAATCAACAGGAATTCAACACAAGTTTGCTGATGAATAGTGATTTAAAATTTGTCCTGTTGGTTTGAAAACCACATGTTTTGTAGTCAGCAGACTTCTGTTGGACACCAGCACATGGATATGAGTTTATATGGATATTTAATAATCACCGCAACTTCTTCAATCACTGTGATAAGGTATTTGTTGTTAATACCTATGATATGATTGTATATCTTAATTTAATATAATTCAGATAGATTCGAGGCCACGGCTAACGCCGCATATCAAGACCACAACATGAGCCCGGTCTAGCGTGGCGATGAGCTTCATAGCGCCCAAGATCTCAACTTCATCGTTTGAAAACCTCACTGTTGTGCCCTTTGCATTTCCCATCCACCAGGAAGAGATGGACGCTGCATACTTCTTCTCCATCCGAGATTGGATGCAAAGCAATACGAAGAGCTTTCACCTCAACCTCGCGCGTCAATCTCAAACAAGATTTCTTCATTGTGGCTAGGGTTTGTGTCGGAGTTGTGAGTTTGACTCGGAGTGTCGAGACTGGGGTTTGTGCATAGCGGCTAGGGTTTATGCAAAAATTGCGGGTTTGGCTCGGAGAAGTGGTGCTACTAACTCTAACTTGTTGCTAATTTGAAAAAAATATTGTTTATGTGATATGAAATTTTATGATTGACACTAGTTAATTCAGCTTGAGCAATTTTTTTGATATGACAATTTAAAAGCAAGTCAATGATGACCAAAAAAAAGAGTTGGAGATTTATCTAAAATATTTATCTAAAATATTTTCATTTTTTAAATTAAAAGGAGAAGCATTACCTATTGAGAAATCAAACATATTTTTTCAATCTTGTTTAATTGATATATTTGCATCTAGATATAATGACATTTGGCAAAAAATAGAAAGTGCTTTCATCACAATATTTGGGTGAACAAATCAAGACATGAATATGGACTTATACTCCAATTTTCATTTAAGGTAAACTACGATAGCAGATGAATCATGGGGTAATCATGGCCAAATATTTTGAACCAAATCCAAATTGATAGGTACATTAACAATACTTCTACACATACCATATTGCCCATATCCTTTTAATTGATTTATTTAAGCAAAAGCCAAACGTGGAGACACTAATGGTTCTTCAATCTTATTCAATGATCCGAAAACATGTATATTAGCTATGTTGTTCATTATGTATTCCCGTAATGACATGTCCCATATGTTTTTTTTGTAAAAATCTACGACGACAGCTATTGCATATTGGAATTGGTTTTTGCAAAGGATCACCTTGATAATTTATTGGCAATGATTTTATAATATCCATTGACCCACACCTAACTTGAAATTGAAACCAAAGCCTTTGGCAAGTAAAGCATGTTTATTTTGGAGTATCTGTAATACTAGCAACATATTGCAATATATGCTTATAACACCATATTTTTTATACTTGGACATATTTTTTATATTTGGACATTTGGACAGTCCAAATATAAGACCCAAAATTCACCTCGAATCGAGATGAATCATATTTTATAATATAGTCTGATATATAATATAATAATTTATAATATTATAAATTATATTAAAACTTATTATAAAATATAATATTATTATAAAAAATAATTAATATATTATTATATGATGGATATTCACCTCAAATCAAGGTGAATTTGTGGCAGATGTAATACAATTTAGTGACTTTTTTTGTCCAAATATAATTCTTTTTTCCAAATATAACAAATATGGAGTTTTATTAGTATGGAAATTTAACTTTTTCAATTTGGAATAACTTATGCAATCATCTTTTTCTATAAATGATTGAGTCATGCATTTCATTTTACCCTTTAAGAATTTTACATGACGAGTCAATTGTTGCATAAACACAAAAAAATTAGGATACTTTTGTACAAGTAGATCCATTATAAATTTGGAATTAATGTTTGTACATGTTTGAATGATATTAGAAATGTAAACATTCATGTCTTTATTCTAGAATATTTTTTTTCTCTTTTTTTTGGTTTGAATTAGATTTATCATTTAATATTGCATTATCTGTTGTGTTATCAATCAAAACATTTGAAGTATTGGTTTCATAAAAATGAGCATGTGAATATGTGATAAGTCATTCAATTCATATCCCATATGTTATTAGTGCAATTACTATAAGAAAAATTTACTTTTGATTTTTTGATGACATTCTCACTATTGATTTTTAATTGGAAAACATCATTTTTTTGTTTATATACAATATTTTTATACGAATTTACTGTATTAATATTAGAACTCATATTTTTCTTACAAATAATATATTCCAAATTTTATTTTATTTTATTAGCTTCCAAACTTAAATGAGAATGTTAGTTTATAAAAGTATTTGCAATTTTTGAAGAAAAAAATGTACTGTTCATTGTTTTCAAATTCAACAAAGCAAAATTTAAATCTTTGTTCCAAATCAATATTTTTTAGTTTAAATGTATTTGAATTCTCACTAGATTTTTTTTTATAACTTTTATTGATATATACATTTGGACTCCAATATGACATCAAGGGAAGATCAACAGACTTAATATGTAGACTTGCGTCTGTTTGTGTGCCAATTCTGTCTGTCTGTCTGCAAGAGGCCACTAGGGACTTGCAACGTCGACGGAGCAACAAATATGATGCAAGCTGTTCCAGTTAATAGTGGACTTGCTGCGACGTGTAGCTAGTAGTGTAGATGATGTTTGATCGGTGGTGGAACTTACAACTGCTTGATCTCATCACTCGTCATTAATTATCGAAAGTTGCATGTTGTAGCACCTTGTTATGTTGGCGACAAATTAAGTTTGAATTAATTAACTGTGCAGTCACTAATTTCGTCACTGAAACTGATGGTTTAGTGAATTTCATCATGTTTAATTTGAACTCATAGTTTTTTATTAGTTACATTGAATGCCAGTGCTATGGCTTGGAAGTAATTTCCAACTCACTTCTTGAAGATATAGTATGAATGGACAAGGTGTCAAGGAAGCATGCACAGATTGTGTATGGACGTTGCTAAAAATGTTGGATAGTATTTTGGTACCCAATTAGCCAAATTACAGCAGCTCGTTCACCATATCTGTACTACCAAATAAATTAGGATAGTTTTTGAAAATACTTATTTAAAAATAATAAATTAGTGAAATAACAAATATCTCCCTTCATGCTCCATTTATTAAGTGTCAAAAATTACCTTCTGCAAATCTATTTTTGCAAATTTAGTAGAGTTTCATTTGGTAGAGTTACAACATTCAATTTACACGAAACCTCAAATTTTTACTAGTAAAATTATTATGGTAAGGCGTTTAAACGATGCAAAATATTTATTTAAGCCACTCACTATCCAAACTTGTTGGCAATTTTTAATGTGCACAGATTATAAGTTATTGAGACTTACAAATTTATTGTAAATTTAAAAAATACCATATATCATAAATAATAGCATTAACATTTTGAATCTTCAATCTAGATAAGAAAACATGATAAAAAAAAACACTTAATTTTAAAAAGAGACTTTTGATATCAAACATAAAAACATTTTTACCTCGTGAAATATGAAAAATCACCAAAATTACTAATAATATTTTCAATATATACAGGGTTGTCCACGTCCAACGTCTCGGGAGAAATTGCGTCCCAAAATTAGATGTCCGGATGTTTGGACGTCCAAATGGGCGTCAAAAATTCAAAACTTATTATTCTATTATGTAGATTTTCACTTGATATTAAACTTCCAAATTTGGAGAAACCCTAAACAATAGATCAATCATTGCACCCCCTATATATTGTGCTAGACCATCTCTTGGACACAATAGGCTTCTAGGACATTCAAGGGCTAATAAGCAATACAATAGAATACGGAATTGCACTTGCCCACAAGCTTATTGGAGATTCAACCCAATAAAAGTTGACACACTATAAGAGAGGAGTAAGAACCAATCAAATTGGATGTCCAGATGTGCCCACCCCATGTGACTCACCTTCTGACATGGCCTCTCCCAAATATTTTTTTCGTCATTTCTAGTGGATGCATCATGGCTCTCATAGACTGGTCCAAAATATCTTTTTCTAGAGTATCAGTGCACCTTTCTACACTATTGGTGAATCCATATTTAGTGATGGTCCACAACATACCAAATAAGAAGAGCCAATGAGAATGAGTTCAACGATACCAAACCATCCCCACAGAAAGGAGAATTCCATCACATGATATGATACCCGGTCCAAGCAAAGTCAGGTTTCTGTTTCATCTTAGGTGTTACTTTGAATGTGCACCAAGGATGGAGATATTTTCATGGTTGGACACAATAGTTTATGTTACATGATTGGTCTCCGTGACACTAAAGCCATCTTGTGGTGGGAGGAGTTAGTAAGTTAGTCTAGATCATGGCACCTTCTTGCGCTCCATGAAATAGATTTTGAGGGAGCACACTACACCTCCCTTGCTATTGATGACGGGGCAGCCCAGCAGCAAAAAGGATGGGCCCAAATAAAATATCTGGCCCCTATTTTATGCTGTTAGTAGGGCCCTATGCCTACTAGGTGGATCCCCTAGGGTAAAATGGGGCCGTACTAAACAATTCTTACTCTTGAATCTCAAAAGTTGAAATGTTGTACCAAAACTTTATCACCCTTGAGTTCAATATTTTCCAAAAATATTATAAAATGAGTTCATAATGGACTTCAATTTTACTTTTTTCAAGTGAAGTTTTAAAACTCCCAACAGATTAAAATTTTCATTTGATTTATTGAAATTAATTGAAACTAAGTGATTCAAATTAAGTAAATCATTGTGTATTAAAAGAGAAAATTTTGTGTAACTAAATAAGAAAGAAATAAGAAAGGGAAAAAAAAACCTTTAAAAAAAAATTAACTTTTCAAGACCTTGAACTAAAAGTGTTGAACTAAAAGTCATTGTGACTGAGTTTGGATACTCAAACCATTATTCAAACAGGTCATGTGCATTCTTTGAAAGTAAAAAAGAAACATTTCTCAAAAAAATTAATGTCCAAGTTTAGACTAATTTTTTTTCTAGCTCCTCTTCCACATTTAGACAGACAAAGGAGACGTCCAATTTTAATATCACCCTTCTTTTTTCTCTAACAAGAATAGGTATTGTTGCCCTATTTTAGTTAGTATTTGCCACTTGTGGGCCTACTCCACATAATTCATGGAATTGTTGTCCTATCTTGGTTACTATTTGCCCATTTATTTATCCTACTGGTCTATCCCACACAATTGCTAGGATTTTATTATACTATTGAATATGAGTTTTGGCCACATAGTTGATGCTACATAAGTATTGTTGCCCTACTTTGGTTATTATTTACCATTTGTGACCCTACCCCACATAGTTTATGGAGTTTGACCACATAGTTGGTTAGGATACCCCTCTATTTTAATTATTATTTGCTGCTGATGGCCTTACTCCACACAATTGATGGAGTTTGACTACACAATTGAAAGATAGACATTGTCACCATACCTTGGTTATTATATGTTGTCTATGGCCTTAGCCCACAAAATTGATGGAATTTTATCATATAATTGATGAGCTTTGACCACACAGTTGATAGGAATTGTTGCGCTACTTTAGTTTTTATTTGCCATTTGTAACCCTACCCCACATAGTTTATGGAGTTTAACCACATAGTTGGTTGGGATTATTACCCTACTTTAATTATTGTTTGTTGCTAATGGCCCTACTTTACACAATTGATGGACACTAGAAGTGAAAAATCATTAAATTTAACGCAATTTAATACATTTTAACACATGTCTATGTCATTTTTTATATCAATTGACATAATTTAGTGATTGCTCTCTTCTAGTGGGAGTTTGATTACACAATTGAAGAATGGACCATTAGAGAGCATTTGAGATAAAAAATGGGCCCTCCAAATCATTCCTCGGTAGGCTGACCATGTTGCCCTCCTCACATAATGGAAACTTTCCATTGGCCAACTATCTAGTTCTTCCTTTGTGGCATATCTAGTAATCAGTGATCACCATTTGAAATGACTAGATTCTCAACCTTCAATTGTCCTTAACTAGACTTTTAACCGGTGAGGGCTTTTTGGAGACCTCAAATGCTCTCTAATGATTATCATTCTACCTAGGTTATTATATGCCGCCTACGAGCTTACCCCACAAACTTGATAGGGATTGTAGCCCTCCTTTGGTTATTATATGTGTGCAAAGCTACTCCACACAATTGATGGTGTTTGGCCACATAGTTGATGAAAATTGTTGCCCTACTTTAGTGTTATTTGCCGCCAGCTAGCCTACCTCACAAACTTGATAGGGATTGTGGCTCTACTTTGGTTATATTTGAGTGTGAACATGCTCTACATAGTTGATGGAGATTATCACCCTACCTTAGTTATTATTTGCCACCCATGGCCCCATCTCCACAAAGTTGATTGTGATTGTGGCCCTACTGTGGTTATAACTTATTATTTGTGTGGCAACTTGCTCCACATAGTTGATGATGTTTGGCCACACAAATGATGAGCTTAGACCACATAGTTGATAGGAATTGTCACCGTACTTTAATTATTGTTTATTGCCAGTACAACTACCCCACAAACTTAATAGCTGAGATTGTGGCTCTACTTTGGTTATTATATGCGTGCAAACTTGCTTCACATAGTTGATGGTGTTTGACCACACAATTGAAATTTATGGATTGTTGCCCTTCTTTGGCTATTATTTGCTACTCGTGGATCTACCCTTCATGGTTGATGGGATTTGATTGCATAGTTGAATATTCCCCACACTCCTGTGAAATTATTAGATATCATGAATTAATCTCCATAATCTGATATTAAATAATGTTATAATTATATTTATATTATCACTAATATATATAAATATATTATATAGGATGCAACCAACTAATCTATAACCAATTCTTATAGTCACATGGGCATGGGTCATGATGTTTGTGATGTCACAAGCATAGGTCTATGCGAGGCATATATAACAAATAAATTGGCTTTAGAAAACGAATGTCATGAAGCCACATCGACATAATATTCCAAGAAATTGGTTCAAGAACTTATAAGATCCCAAGCATGCCATGTTTGGAAGTATAATTTTTGTTGTTTTTCGAATAACTCTAGTAGCTCCTTGTTATGCTTTGATCTTTCTCAAATAAATGGTCTTCCAACTCAATTAAATACCTCAAAATTTCCACATTCCAAGGCCTTCTACCACACCCTAAAATGACCCTCACTAGTTTGAGCTTTTAGACCAATAATCCATCTATAAGCCCAGTTGTAGACCCTACTACTTCCAACTTTCTTTAATAGCTAAAAATAAAGAAATAAAATGCTGAGGCTTAATTACTTGAGCTAAAAATATATTATCCATTGATGAGGTCATCAATACACTTGTAGGGTCCTCATGTGCAATGTGTGATTGATGAAGGCTTTCCCACACTAAAGTAGCTACACCTATTATGGACAACTATATATCCATTTGTCAACAAGTACAAAAATGTTGAAAGTGGACAGAGTTTGAAATATACTAAATTTGTGAAGAAAATATGTGTTATAATATCAAGATCCACAACTTTTTAAAGTTTGCATAAAAAGATAAGATGTTAAGCATCAAGATTAAAGCATATCCATATAGTCAAGTTTTGAAGACCAACTATGAATTTCCTTCAAATATATTTAGAAAATTCATTAAAAAAAGATTATATATTTTTATTACTTAGAAATCTTAAAGATTGGCTGAATTTGCATCTTCAATGAATCTATCAAAAAAGGCAAATTTTTTAATGATGAAAACATCAACACTTTCTCCAAATAGTAAATTTTGTAACACTATGCAAATACTAAACACTTTGGAGTTATTTGAAAAACAACAAAAAGTTTGAGGCTATTTTTACTAGCCAAACAAATCAGGAAACACTTGGATCCACTAGCCCTCCACCCAATCAAGTCAAGGAATAATATCTAAAATAGGATATTCCTTAGAGATTCCCCAGGCTTTGTCCACTTTACAATTCTCTCTTTTGTGTTATTTTCTTTCCAAATATTTTTACCAAAAAGAAATCACAGATTTGTAGTATAAATAAGAAAGATAACTAAATATTGAGTGCATAAAAAACTCAAATTTCCCAAAAATAAATAATGTTTCTTTGGAAAAAAAATGGATTGCTAACAAAAACGAAAAGGCAACGACCATAAAATGGTCGATTGGGCATAAAGGGGTTAAGGTCAAGCTACCTCACAATTGTGAGAGCAAAGTAAAGCCTCATCTGTTGCCCTCATAACATTCTTAATTAGGTGTGTATCCTTCCCCCAGGTGGAG